>NGKJ01000114.1:39108-107728 GCA_002162495.1 Myriosclerotinia curreyana | reverse complement strand
TATTTATTTATTTATTTATTTATTTATTTATTTATTTATTTATTTATTTATTAATTAATTTATTTATCTATTTATTTATTTATTTATTTATTTATTTATTTATCTATTTATTTATTTATTTATTTATTTATTTATTTATCTATTTATTTATTTATTTATTTATTTATTTATTTATTTATTTATTTATTCATCTATTCTTTACTTAAATATTATTTTTATTATAGAAATACTAACTGCTATACAATCATCCCTATCTAATCATCTCCATCTAATCATCTCTATCCATTTTACAAATTTACAAATACTTATAATACCAAATACCTTATTATTCATTAAATATTTAACATTTTAACTACTTTCCTTCTTTACTCTCTTCACTTTCTTCACTCTCTTTAATATCTCCTCAATATTATATCAATAACAATAATAATAACAACATTCACATCTCTTCTACTTTACTCTATATTTAATCTCTTTTTCTTTTTTAAATATAAAACTCATAATTTATAACCTATAACCCTAAACTCTAATCAAAACCTCAATTCAAACTTTTATCCAAAAATATTAAATAAGAAACAATTTATCATTATTTAATTTTTAACCAACATTTAATCTTTTCTCTTTAATCTTTTCCTTTAATTATTTTAAAACTATTTTTTTAAATTTTTATTATATTAAATTTAAATTAAACTAATTAATATAATATATACTAATACTTTTTTTTTAATTCTTTTATTTCAATTTTTTAATCCTTTAATCCTCAAATCCTTTAATTTATTTCTTTAATCCCTTAATTTTTTAATCCCTTAATCCCTTAATCCCTTAATCCCTTAATCTCTTAATCCTTTAATCCTCAAATCCCTTAATCTATTTCTTTAATCCCTTAATCCCTTAATCCTTTAATCCTTAATCTATTTCTTTAATCCCTTAATCATTTAATCTGCAAATCCATAAATCCGCAAGTAATAATAATTTATTTTAAATATAACTCAATTATCCACTACGTAATTCTTTTTCTTATTAAATTTATTTAAATATTTAAACCTATAAAACCCATCAAACTCAACCAGCTAATCAACTAATCAACTAATCAATCAATCAATTAATTAATTAATTATACCTGAAATTTTATTATGCTATTACTACCTATTAACCTTACTACTATTCTCACCACCATTCTCACCATCACCATCACCATCACCACCACCACCACCCTCCTCCTCCTCCTCCTCCTCTTCCTCTTCCTCCCAGCTATATATATATCATTAACACATCATATAATCTTCACTTAATCATCATCATCATCATCATCATCATCATCATCATCCCTTATATATTCCTATATCTTTTCTTTTTTTTTTCAGCCGGCAAATAATTTGTGGGGCTATTTATTGTTAGGCGAGGAAGCAAAGGGGTTTTTTTATCTGCATTTTTATTTCTATCTCGATACTCTGTATACTCAAGGAACATGAAATACTCAAAATACTCAACACTTAATACGCTTAATAAACTCAACACTTATTAAAATACGCTTAAAAAACTTATGACACTCAAGATATATGAAACAGTCAATACTCAAAATATTCATCACTCAAGACACTGAAAATGCATGACCACGCCAATCTCGTGTAATATATATAAAACATCATAAATCATGGATTTTACACACCCTACACTATACTATCGATCCATGTATATGATCCTTTTCCCCTTCCCCTCCCTTGCCTTCCTTTCCCCTCCCCTCCCCATCCCCTCTCATTGGTCCAGAAAATGGACAAACTCAATCACCAAATCATTATCCAAACCCAAAAATAATCCAACCCACCCCCAACCTATCCCAACTAAAACAAAGTACAATACCATACACTTGATACAGCACAAAAAGTTATGTAAGAGACAAAAACGCCTAGTCGGTATACCAACTCTGAACCCCAGCCAAACCATGATATCACATACCACACATCGCGAGCCATGTTTACAATAGAGAAAAGAAAGCCCTAGTCGTAGAGTGTGTTTCGTTATTATGACCATCACTTGATTGTCAATTTCGTTTTCCCTTCATCCCATTCAACCCCAGATAAATCCAAAATCTAATGCAAGCAACCCCGAAATCAAATTATCTCGAACGCGCCGCAGCACCTGCATATCTATTTCTGACCAAAAATGGACTTGGCATTTCATCCCTTTCAGGATTCCATACTGTTGGCTCCATATCCCCAATACTTCCTCCACTACCCCTCAATCTTCCCTCACTCTTCTCCTTTTCTACCATTCTCACTCCGAATGATCTCCCCTTTCCACTAGGGCTCATTTCGACTGGTCTTCCTCCTGCACGAGCTTGCGCCAACTCGACGAGAGTTCGTCCAACCATTGGTACACCTCCTGTCTTTGTAGCATTTTTCATCACTTGTTTGTGTAGATCTGCCTCTGATCCGAGTTTCTTCGTCAAGCTTATCTTTCGTGTTGGGCTTCCTGCCATATCATTGCTCGATAGATTCGTCATGCTTGGAATCTTCGTCAATCTCTTGGTCACTGGACTTTGTGCCTCCTTCTTGCTAACTAATCCACCTTGTTGTCTCGAATCCACCCCGGGGTTTTTTGATGTCAATAAGTTTGATTGACCTTTCAACCTTTGCAATGGTGCTGTGCGCTGTGAAACCAGCTGTGGCCTAGCAGCACCCTTTGCGAACGGATTGGCTTTAGATTTTGGTCGGGTAGGCGAGGGCACTGGAAGATCGTCCTCATCATCAGAATCGGAATCTAGAAGAAGTGGTTGTAGGCGAAAATCGGTGTTTGCGTTTGCAGCAGCAAAGATATTTCGGTTAGTCCCTGGAGCTTTGGTAGTGTTATTTCGACGTGGAGAAAGTGACAAGGAGGCAATAGAAATTGGCGATGGGTCAGCCATTTCTACATCCATTGGAGTTCCATGTCCATTAAACATTGTTTGTGCTCGAGAAAATGGGGTTCGTGTAGATTTCTTGAATGGCTTGCTGGGTTCCGGTGACATGGTATGATCTGTAAAGTCGGTAGTGGATGAAAAGTCATCACCTGTGCTACCAACTGATGATCTTGGAAAGTCCATCAAATTTTGTGATGGACTCAAGTCTCCAGCGGTAAGAGAGCTTGAGCCAGTATCTTGATCTGTATTCGATGATCGAGAGCTGTTTGCTGATCTTTGTAATTCTTCTTCAACTCGAATGCGGACCTCTTCATCGAATCGTTTCTGTAAGTTTTCCATCTCCATTTGTACTAAACGATTAATCTCTAATTGAGCCTTCACTTCCCATTCTCTTCGCAATGAAGAATCAATTTCTGCGCGCATAGCAGCTTTCTGGGCCTCAAGCTTCTCTGTCCTCTCCTCAAGCTCCTTGAATTGTTTGGCTACCATCTCTTCTTTCGTCCTCAGTAGCCTGCCAAGCTCTACAACTTCCTTTTCTTTTCTCATCAACTTGACGACAGGGAGATTGAGCAGTGTAACAGTGTCTACTCGTCGATCGGGGTTGACTCTAAGGCAATCCTTGATAACGGATGCAAGTTCCGGCGAATATATGGTTGGTATCGGTGTGACTTTGCCCTCTTTGATCTTTTGGACTAGCTGAAAGTGTGATTTGGCGTTGAAGGGAACCTCTCTTGTGCAAAGTTCATACATGATACATCCCAAAGACCAAATATCCGACTTCAATGTATAACGTTCAGCGGCACAGATCTCCGGGGACATGTAAAACGGTGTTCCAACGTATGTAGAGGCGAAGTCGTGAGATTCCATCAATTTCGAAAGACCAAAATCACCAAGCTTCACTGAATTACCCTCTCCAAGAAAGACTACCATTGTTAATACAAGAAATAGGATAGCGAATATGCACTCACTGTTCTCGGGTTTCAAATCTCGATGTAGAATCATAACACCAGGGGCTGGCTTTTGTGGTTTGGCAGTATTTCCCAAGCCCATAACATTACTTCCAACTTCTGGTGGATCAACTCCATAATGACATCTATACAATGCTGAAACCAATTGTGCAAATATACTCCAAACAAAACCTTCTTCGGCATATTTATTCTTTGCTTGTAAATCCTTGATAATTTTACCAAGATCTCCATTTCCACAATATTCCATGTATAGATGAAGATCTTGACTAGACTTCAGGTGCTCTCGATGATAGTATCCAACTATATTTGGATGCTTGAGTGAAGAAAGAATTGCGAACTCTGCTTGTAGTTGTTCTCGTTCCTTTTGTGACATGCGCATATAGTTGATTTCTTTGCGGCAAAGGATCTCTCCATTATTCTTTCTTCGTACTTTTCGAATAATACCAAAGGAACCATGTCCTACAGAATTAAATTGAATATATTAGTTTTTGTCTCACCTAATATAAAGTTGGCATAACGAAGATGGTTGAGATGAACCATTTGAGTTACTTTAACACTCACCTATCTTCTCCAAAACTTCGTACTTGCTTTCCTCTGACATGATTATAAAAATATTATATCCAGAAAAGGAGAGATCTTTGCATTGATGTAAGAAAAGAAAACAATTGACATTAGTATTTCTTGGTTGGCGATGTTTTGTCGTTTAATCCGGGGCGGAGGGGGGGTTTGAAGAAAATGATGAATATCAAATTGATGGATTTTCTTCAGGAAGATGGAGGAGGATGGTGATACCTTTACCGGTAGTATTGTTTACAGTTCTTTGAGTTCCTGGTTGCCGTGGTAACTACAATTCCGACTTGCGATCATACTATCGGTATATCACGTGACTTTGAACCTCTACCCCGAATCTTCTTATCGATAAGGATAAGATTTCTTCCCCACCCTGGAAGCTTCCTTGCCTCTCTAGCTTGCCACAGTTATATATATATACCTACCTACCTACTCTACTATCTACCTACCTACTACCTAGCATGTCATCTCTCATCTATCATCCCTCATCCATCATCTCTTCCTAGGTATTCTTCATTCTTCACTTCCTATTCTCATCATACATTCTTCTCTCCCTACATATCTTTACAATGGTTAAACGAAAAGATGAACTCGAAATTCAACTTAAGGATGAACATCAATTGATTAAAGAAGGCGTTTTGAGAGATGAAAGTCCTCTTGATACCAGTCCCGCATTTCAAGAGCTTTGCACTGCTTGTCGAATTGGTGATGTTAAAAGATATCAGCAAGCAGTTACTACTCCTGGAATCAATATCAATGCTAGAGATCCTTTTGATTATACGCCTTTGATCTTGGTGAACATTGTAGTTTATTCATATTCTTAACCCTGCTAACAATTTCCCAGGCAAGTCTTTGCGGTCATTATGATATCGTTCAACTACTTCTCGAAGCCGGAGCTCTTTGTGAACGAGATACATTTCAAGGGGAAAGATGTATATACAATGCATTGAACGATCGAATTCGAAACCTTCTATTGAAGTATGATTATTCTAAATCTACAAACCCATTACAACCATACACTTCTCATATCACCTCCCTCACCAAGCAAATTCCCAAGACTTCAGATATAACAATTACGGCTGGGCCGGAATCATGGCATTTACACAAGATGATACTCTCTGCCCGGTCACCATATTTCCAAAGAAAGCTCTCTGCGGCCCCAGAAACCACCTTATGGAAATTACCACCTTTTATACCTCCTGAATCTTTTCAATTTGCTTTTCGATATTTATACATGGGGGAAGTACCGTCGGATCTTGGTCTCCAATCCATCAATTCTGTGGATGATGTGGTGGAAGGGATCGTTAAGATCGGCAAAAAATTAGAAATATCCTTGTGGGAAAGCCTCTTGAATGGAAGTGATAAGAGAATAGCTCGGCAGCGGCACGAAGATGAAGTTTCAAGAGGAAGGGACCAGATGGAGTCTTGGTATCGAGGGAACGTTATGAAACATAAGATACATATCGATACCTCGAAAGCCAAGGATGTAAAGTGGACTAGTAATAATGCCATCTTTGCGGATGTTCTGTTACAGGCAAACGAAGATTTAGCATCCGAGGAAACTTTGAGCTCTGGAAAAGAAACGCCAATACGTGATACAATTGGCCCTTTGAATGGTATTCCCGTGGGCCCCTCGAGCTCACTGTCCCAAAACATATCAACCAATCCACCTCAAAGATCAATTCTCTACCCTGCCCATCGAGCCATGCTTGTACGATCAGAATACTTCCAGACCATGTTTAGTTCCTCGTTCCAAGAAGCCCAAACTACTGAATATTTGCAAGTAATCTACGTGGATTGCTCCCCAGCTGTATTAGAGCTCATCCTCGATTACCTCTACACCGATAACGTCGATATTCCTCTTGATCTCGCAATAGATGTTCTTCTCGCAGCTGATATGCTTTTCATTGAGAGACTCAAGACCAAAGCCGCAGTAATTATCAGCACTCTTGGAAATGGTTCGACTACACTTGCAGATCGCACACACAAAGAGAGTGATGAACCAGAGGTGGAGTTGATCAATCCTTTTGATGTTATGAGAGCTGGGTGGTTGACAAGAGCCCAAAGACTAGAGGAGTTCAGCGCTAGATACATCGCGTACAGGTTGGAAGATTATATCGATGAACCGGAATTCGAGGATTTGATTAAAGAAAGTGCGGCTAGGATTGAGAAGAGACAGGCGACTGATACTATTGAGTTAATTGATGAGTATGCCGTTCCACCCCTTGCCTACTCATGATTAGAAGATTCGATGCCTCAAGCAAGGTTTGGTCGTCTAGTTTCGTTGGGACCATTTCTCTCGAATATACTGACGGGTATGTCTATAGTATTCGCTTCTACCTTTCCGAAAGATTCCGACTCAGGTTTGAAGACGCAGGCCTAGAAGAAATGATGGATGAAGATGAAGAAATCACAACTGGAACTTCCGCGGAAGACGGGGAGTCTCATGGAGGAGTTGATATAAAGCAATCTCCTGCCCTAGATCCAACGATGAATGGGCAGATCAGAACCCTTAACGGCGAGATTGCAGGTGATGAATTTGCGGCTGATGCTATAAACTATCAGACTTTACTTGGAAAAATAGATGCTTTATTGGAAAGGTTAAAGTTGGATGCTTAGAATTGGTAAGAGGAATTAGACCATCATTCTTTGTATAGATTGAAGAAAACAATTATATTCTTATCCCATCTTCAGGCTTCACCATTATTTGCACCCAAATTAAGGTTGATGATATTCGGTTAATCGTCTCGTTTATCACAGTGACTTTCATGATGGATTCAAACGAAAATCATTCTCCTACCATTATCCCCTGATTTCTACGTCAGATATACCGCCAACTATCAATAGGTAGGTAGTAATGCAGACATTGAATTCTATGCGGTTCGGGTAATTCTTCAGTAACGCTTCCTCAGCCCGAGACATACTTTCAATTGTCTAAAACAGTCTAATAATCATTGAAATACTGTATAAAACTAAGAATCAAAAATTGATTTTAGCTTTAACTCAATGCTATCTTTATTTATCGAGAATAGTTGGGATATTAAAGTACTCTGTTGGGAGGTATCCTCACTGGTAAAGTAAGGTCTCTATATTTCTAGACAATGTTGTGAATACCCCGCGATTTCATACTCATACTCAAGTGACAATAAGCGTTCATTTATCAACATGATGATGATATCTCCAGATGAAGGAACTCTGCAAAAAACTTGTGATGGGATGTAAAGGTAGTGTGCATATTTTGGAAGCGTGGTTATAGTATAATGTGTGAAAATAGGTAGGAGCGTCGAGAAGGATGTTTTGGGGGGGTTCTTTTTAATATCAGATGGAATAGGGAGAACTGAAGTATAGGATGAAGTGAATTTGGATGAGAATGGCCTATAATTTTGCCCACACTGAATAGCCATACTAATTTAATTTATCTATTATGTCCTTCAGATTAGTATGCTCAGTATCCGCTGCATCTCTTTCGATGACCAACAACATCTCCATAATCTCCTTTCCATGCTTAAAGTTACCTGCCGCAAACCGAATGACGTCATTATAAATCGTAGCCGAATTATACTCCAGCAATGCCTGTACCATTTCTTTGTCCCAGTTTGACAGTGCCACGCTGATAGCTTCCGGTGCGATTTTCATGTGCATTTTGAGGAGTTCAAGAATGTCATCTCGGCCTTGATCAATTTCTCGAGCGAGGAAAGGTGCCTTCCAATCGATCACCTTCTGATCATTCAAAATTCGGCTAATTCGGGTTACACTATCGAAAAAGTTACGATGGTCATATCTCTCATCTTGCTGTTCAAGCACGCACATGAATACAAATGCTTCCATTATATGGTGCATAAAAGTAGACATGTCGTGAACGTCATGGTCTAAAGTTTATAATAAATTCAAGCATCGATACGATCCAAGAGTTCTCTTTTGGTCTGAGGTCAAGTATGTCATGGGTTTCTCATCAAATCCAGAAGTATCTTGGCCATCGCTTCGGCCTTGATTTCCTCTGCAACTGAAGGCGCGGGATGAATGGTATTGAGGTAATAAAAAGCGTTCGAAATGTTCAAGATCACCCTGTCAAGGGGTGTCAAAGTCGAGTAGGCAGGCGTGAAACATAGCCCAACACACTCAATCGAAGAGTCGAAAAAGACTGTCAATTTTTTGGATTGATTTTTCTCCGTTCGCTTGGAGGGATCTAGTAGTATGTGCTGTGACGTGCTCGGCGATAGAGAGCCCTCAAGGCAATGGGAGATGGTTAAGCTATCGTCCGCCATCCTGATGAGCCTGATGCAATATTTGGTAGGTTAAATGTTAAGCCTTTCTGCTTTGGAATTCCATTCCATAATTCTGTTTGCAGCTTGCAATTTTCCTTTACCACGGGCAACTTTATCCGCGGAAGTACAATAAAAGATAAAATCGAGCTCTTTTGGTAGTAAAGTGCGTATTATATCATGTAGCAGATCGATAGCCAATGGGCTATTATAGAATGCCGAAACTTGAGCACAATTAAACCCCTCCCGGGATTTCTCGGTGAAGGCAATTTCGGAGTTTATGAGAGATAGAAGCTGGGCGGCAGCTCCCGACAGGTCATATTTGCATGCCAAAAAGAGTGCCCAGAGCAGCAACTAGGTAAGGGTGTTTTTGGTCCACAAGGGCAATGAGGAATGTTGGTAATGATTGAGGTAGCTTTGAAGCCTGGCAAGTCCAATGAATTTTGGATCAAATGGAGACACGAGGAAAGTCGTAAGAAGTTCTTCTAAACCACTCTTGCGTTTCCTATGGGTTGCCAATCTCGCATAATCGCCCCAGAACCGTTCTGCGTGGCGTTTGAAGACGGGAAGCTCTAATGGGGCTGAAATAATGCAAGTTAAACATGCTTCCGCGGCCATATGGTTGCTCTCTTTATATTCAGGCTCAAACTCGAGATATTCCCTCACCGAAAAATGAGCAAACTGAAACTTGTCTGTCTCCTTATTGTATACTACTGAGTTGCAGCATATGATCAGTACTTCGTCCTTTGATAACAGTGGCTGCTGGTCCAATCTATCTGTGCATATGGCTTGTGTGATACTGCTAGAATCTAGGGCTTCGCGAGCGCAAAGGATCCACTTCAAAGTGCGCGACGCTAATAGCGGGTTAGAGTCCTCATCCTGCATGATATGTGATATGACCACATCATAAGACTTCCCTAACTCTTGTGGGAGATGGTCGAGTGTATTATGTACATTCGCTTCGGTTTTAATCCGATACGGATCGCAGAGGCTATCAATATGCAAACTAACGAGTTGAAACATACCATTAGCTTTTTTTATCAACCTGCTGACAATGATTTTCTTCAACTGATGTGAGACACGCCCGCAAGAAGTTTGCCATCTCGAATTGCTTCGTGAATACGCGATCTTATAAATATCGTAATATCATCAGTATTATCGATGGAGTGGATGTACAAATTCGGGGAATGAGCTAGATGGTGAACGATGTAATGGTTATCTCTGCTGCTGACAAAAATTAAATTTTTTGACAAAGTTGTTCGACTGTAATAATCTTTTAAAGACCGAGGAGTAGATTGTTCCTCTTGACAGGATCGCATTCATCAAGATTCAAGACCATCGATGACTATAGTTGCAGGATTGGTCTCTAGCAGTTCCAGGATAATATCAACAGTTCCCTCAAGATTGAGTTTGTCGGGTTTTCGTCCTCTAGCTTCCTTTTTCCGAGTGAGGTAAGCATTTAACAAAGGCTTCCTTATTGGAGTCTCTACATCTAATGAACACAGCTGCTCTAAGATGTTTCTTAGCAGTTCTGAAGGGTCCGCCATTTCAGGCTCATTAACATTTCTGGCACATTAGAAGTATGCAATAGGTGCAGAGTCGTGATGCTTGTGAGCTCGATTTTCGAGATGTTTTATCACATGGCGTATAAGCATGCTTTTCCCAGTGCCGGGTATTCCATGTAACCACAAAATAGAGGACGTACTGGCTTTCATCCAATCCTTGAATTCTTGCTTCCTTTCAATCCATTGGCAAGACCCAGGCAATAAACTTTGTCTCGGTGAACTTTGTCTCGGTGAACTTTGTCTCGGTGATGGCTCGAGGTATGAACAGCCAGCCATTCAAAAACTTTCAAACACTCGCTTTCCTTGAGATTATCCTGCATATCTGAGATTTGTGTAACAATTCGTTGTACAGGGTCCTCGAGGTCTTTCAGTGTCCTCACCAAACGGTGCTCCGTACTGTTTCCGGTGAGTTTTAGAGATGAAATATCTTGTTGAAGCGTCTGCATCGATGTTTGAAAGGAATCCACAGAATATGTGAGACTATCCATGCTCCTGTCAATCTTGCCAAGGGTTTCATTGGAGACGAGAAGCATGTATTTCTCAGCTTCCAGTTCCTTCTCCCTGATACTCAATATGAACTTATTTGTTAATTCTTCGGGCTGAAGATACTGTTCATGACTTTCTTCAAAAGATGTGATTATAAGTATGCATGTACTTGCAAAAGGTAATCCAGAACGACAGTATACAACTTAACGACTGCATCTGTGAGAAGATCCGTCGCACGCGATGCTGTTCGGAGGTAGAGATACTACACTATCTCGTATCGTGCTAGAAGGTTGACAACAATCTCCATGGCTTCGAGGACTGCCCCAT
Organism: Myriosclerotinia curreyana; assembly: GCA_002162495.1. Taxonomy (NCBI): domain Eukaryota; kingdom Fungi; phylum Ascomycota; class Leotiomycetes; order Helotiales; family Sclerotiniaceae; genus Myriosclerotinia; species Myriosclerotinia curreyana. The sequence goes on along the minus strand of NGKJ01000114.1, from coordinate 96,651 downwards.
TGGCGTGGATATCACTGAGTGCAGCCTAACTGATAAAATTAACGACTAGTATCCGCAATAAAAATCTGACAAAAGCCCAGGGCTGGCCTGGGTCATATTGAACGAGTGTGTCCCCAACGGCCTTGAATTTCTCTATCCAGACTGCAATTTTAGCAAAGACGTCGCGAAGTGTGATCACTTGACCATTTTTTCTTTCGCAACTTCCATTTCCTCTTTTGCGCATTAAGCTCATGATTTTTTACTAAATCCAAAATTTCTGCTAAAATTTGTCGCTTTTCGAAACCCACGGCGATAAGTGTTGAAGTATTTGTGAATTGAACTTTGCTAAGAGCATCCTTCTAAAGGTCATCCCCGGAGTGTCTGTCAAGTCAGTAGATCCTCCACCAGGAGATATAATTTCTTACCCAAGAACGGACTTTTCGTCTATGATATCGCTGCTTTTCGGCCAAAAGGACTGGAAAAAGTTCGTCGAGGCTTTGCCGGCCAGATAGAGCAAAATCAATAAGGTTACAACCGTATGTCTTTTGAAGCATAGATAATTGTCCATTATTACCATGCCCATGCCTATGGCGAGATAGATTGCATGTCAGCTCTGGACTCCCAAAGTGATTGGCGGAACAACAGAAGCAATCGGGTTGCAAGTGGAGCTACGTGGTCACCGAGGATCCTCGTGATTGGGTCGATAACCCATAATATATATAAGCACAATCACAATTTTTGCTCAGATTTGAATCCATTATAAGAATCAACATGAAGGGGCAGGCACCCATCACTAGAAATTTAGCGAAGTCAAGCCTATGCTCAAACCTTATCTACACAACTGGGGTGCCCCACTGTATGCCACTATCACTATATTCGGAGTATCCGAACTATATGTTCGAGAGTTTGGGTGACTGCTGACTCACTTCCTACGATGACTCGATTCCGAACGCCATCGATTCCAAGGGCTATGATTTTCTTATAAATAAGGACCGTAGAGATGAAGCCATAAGAAATACCTTAAGCAAATCAATGTCACAATATGCAGCTCAGTCTGAGCGCCTTTGGCTAGAGCCATTGGTCGCAGAGAAACACCTCGATGGTTATCACGAAATGATGTCAGATCCGCGAGTTCGGTCATGGGCGTAAGATGGGCTTTACCAATTCTGCAAATTCTCAGTCTCTAAGCTTGTCCTAACTTTCAACTCAATGTAGAAAGCCAACCGAGTCTATCGCCGAGAGCAATGCATACATGGCCGAAAGAACACCCAATCTCGAAAAGCCATGGATTGAAAACTACGCAATTTTACTCCGCCCATTATCGCCTTTCTCCTTCGACGAGAAGCCCAAACTTATTGGCGCAATTGGAATGATAAGATTTGAAGCTGGACATGGTGCAGAGGTGGGTTATGGGCTACATGCGGGGTACCATGGCAAAGGATATGCCACCGAGGCCATGAAATTGTTCTTGGAATTATATTGGAGCAAAGAGCGTATGTGAAGACAGAAGCCAGGCCATTGTGATTCCATTAACGTTTGACCACAATACAGGAGAGGGAGAATGGAACACATTGGTAGCTGCTATAGACCCGGAGAATACTGCTAGTCGGAGAGTAGTAGAGAAGGTAGGTTTCAAGGAAGGGGACCTTCAAAAGGAGGAATACGAATTGTGGAATATGGGAGGCAAGGAGAAGAAACGTGTGAGGCATAGAGAATGGTTACTGACAGGACTGGCTCGAGCATAGTCGTATCTGTCATCCAACATCATTGTGGTAGTTGAACGTGGGGTTTATATCCTTCAAGCTGAGACAGCCAATCGGATACATTATTCTTCCTCATCAGGTGTGACTCATTACGCTAGTGCTATGTGCATCTCATATCAAAAGAACACATTCTCTTTCACTCCATCAATTGCAAGTTAGCCAACTCTCCACATCAAATACTCTCCTATCCAACTACCAAGATCATGTCATCACAAACAGTGAACTCCGACCGCATTGTCCTTGAACCCCTCAATCTCGACAAGCACCTTTATGACTGCCATGAGATTTTATCCGAGCCTCGTATTGCAGAATGGTCAACCCGGCCGCCCAACATCAATCTCGAGCAAACAAAAGAAAGGATATTGGAAAGTATGTCCAGCGTCCAATTCCGCCTATGGGCCATCATGATCCCGACTTCATCGTCTACTATCGTAGCGGTGAAAGAAGGGAGAGAAGGGGAAGGGATGAAAATGATTGGCATCATTGGGATATCTCATATGCCATCGAATGTGGGATACAAAATCCACCCGGATTATTGGGGCAAGGGTTACATGACAGAAGCGCTGAAACTGTTTGTAGAGATGTTCTGGACTCTTGAAGGTTTGTCGTCTTCGCTTTCGCGATGTTGGAATGGGAACATGGAAATAAAAGCTAATAATTAAACAGAAAAGAAGTCCCTGCCGCAAGTTGTCGCCGCTTACACCCCGGGAAATTATGCTAGTGCGAGAGTACTTGAGAAAGTGGGCTTCAAAAATGGACAACTACTGCGGGGGGAGATTGAGTTGTGGTTTAATCGTGGTCAGAATCGGAAAAGTGATATTCAATGCATGTACATAGATCGGCCCCAGTCTTCTGAGCAATAAGATAATCGTATATGTGCTCTATCCCGCCCACAATCGTGTCTTTCGCTGCCGAATCTCTGGATCCGAGTATATGAGAGTCGTTCTACAATCAACTATCCAATCATACCAATCTTTTCGAGATCGGGGCAAGCCGGTACTTCGACATGAAATATATGCACTTCGGACAGCTCATACTCAGCCCAACGCTTTCGCTGTAACTCTTAAGTCCTTCGAATCCATTTTCGGCATTGCGGCGTGGTAGTCGTGAATAAAGGCTACATCACTCTCGCCTGTTGCATTAATATGCGAATTTTACTTAATTCAGACATATTACCGTAATATGATGCTAAATTGATAAAAAACGTTAAATCTCGCGAGGGTTTGAATGTGAGATAAACCGGTTGGATGGATATCAAATTAATACTACTGTAACAATTCATCGTCTTGCGTGCATACCGGGACTCCGCCCTTCTCGACTCCGGATTGATAATTTCTACCTAGGTACCTACTTAGGGACCAAGTACATATAGGTTAAGTCATAATGTACCCCTGCAGGAGTCCCCAACCCAAGCACAAGGTACCGGTACCGAAGAGGTGTATTTATGATTAAGCGAGGTGAAGCTATATTAACCCTCTAGGTTCGCACCTGACATATTTATCTCCAACTCCTGGCCTACACAGTCAGTTCACGTCTCATACCTCAGGCACCAAGACGATGAACCGAGGTATTATGAATCTAAAGCTTCAAATTGTATCGGAGCTCTAGAAAAGATCGAAGAATCATTAATTCAGTGAGCATACTCAGTTACAATGACTGTCCGACTACCAATTAAAGCATGTTATTCATATAAATTCATTATACCACAACTACCGGTACTAAGTTTCTCCCCAAGTTGTCAACATTCGCTCCCATTACAATCTGTTTCAAAATGGTTGTCCATCCAAAAGCGATCATATTCAATACCTCCACCACAATCCATCAACCATAATATTAATGCTACTCCCGAACCTGAACCTTCATTACCATCTCAACATCGCGATCTGCGGTCGCAATTCTCTTCTCAACAAGTTCTACCAGCATCTCCGCCTCCATCTCCTAAAAGCAAACGATCTCTCCGTCCCACAATCTATGCCTCCCTCTTCCTCCTCATCGGACTCACAGCCGGACAATATGTCTCGCTTGTCCTATCGCCTCCTTCACTGCCCGAGCCCTCTTCTCCCTCTGATGAGCTTATGACCTCCTGGCTGCACGCCCAAGCCTCCAAAATCCCACTTGTCCAATCACTCACCGAAGACCCCATCTGGCAATCATGGGATGCCTATTCCACATTCACACCTGAAGAACGACCACATCGCCTTACGACTGGTCCTTTAGGCGGATCTCGATCCTTGGGTGGCTATCAACGAATATTCTATAATTCTACCACAGGAGAGTTCATCACGATAGTATATTTGGGTGGAGCGGTGGCAGGATGGCCCGGTGTTGTGCATGGAGGCCTAATAGCGACCATCATGGATGAATCATTGGGTAGATGTGCGATTAGACAATTGGCTGCGGGGACAGGGGTGACGGCCAACTTGGAGTTGCAATATTTGAAGCCGAGTGTTACCAACGCATTTTATGTGATTAGGTGTATGCCGGTTGTAGGGGAGGAAGGAGGTGGGGAGAGAAAGAGATGGGTAGAGGGACGTTTGGAGACATTGGAAGGGAGAGTTTGTGTGGAGGCGAAGGGATTGTTTGTTGCACCAAAGAATTATAAGACCAGGGTAATTACGGCAGGCTTTTGAGTGAAGATACACTCAAAAATTGGGTGGATGCATTTATTGAGCTCATAATTTTCTGTGCGCTTAGGAGTCAAGATGACTCCATTTAAATTCGCACATGGTCTGTCCAGAGAAAGAAACGATTCAACGGAAATTAATTACCATTCCTAAGGTCACATTCAACGCGAGTGCTGCCGACCAACATGAAGAGTCCACAAACTCATCTAATTCTTCTGCCTCAATAACCTTCTTCATGGTCCATATCAAGATATCCTTCACATACTGCCTCGTCTTCGAGCCATCAGCATTATAGATCGTACCGAAGTTGTTGTTATTCCAATTATCTGTGAGGCTTCAACAATTAAAACATCAGAATGATATCTAATATCCAAATGATTTGAATATGCAAGTAGTTGAAGTAGTTTCGATAACAACGCATCTGGGCATTTTTAGATAAAACTCTTGGTCCCAATATTTGAAGTATTAGGTATCTTCCAGTTGACTCAAAATCCTAACACAGATTGGGATTTTCCAAAAGAGCTTAATCTCCCAAACGAGTTAAATCCCCAGAAATATCTCGCTGTTAAAAGGAGTTTATTTCAAGGTTTGATCAAAATAGCCCAGGAATACTACCATATAGTTTCAACACCAAAACGTCTTCGGAAATAGCAAGTCCGTCAATGCGGATGAAATTGCGTGTATATTTCTAACCTTTCCTAATTCTGACCTATTCATATACACGCCAATCTAATGCAGCAGAGGCCTCAAATTAAAATAGAAATGCCCAAAAAAAAACACCTCCCAAATATAGACAAATAAATCAAATGCTATGGTCCTGCCATATACCCTAAATCGGCCCGCAAAGGTCTGTTTGTTTGGAGCGAAACATATTTGACACCTAGAATGGACTTCACCGCGTAGATTCCAATTTCAGATACATACCCGCACAATGAAAGTGCTCCTGAGCCTTTGATCCCCCATCGTAGGTTCCAATGTCGCATGTGTAATCATACATTATGACACTATACAATGTCCGAATTTAGGTACGACAGTCAAAAGGTCTCTAGGGTTTAGATGCTAGCGAAGTAGATTACTCTGCCGAAGCCTAGTTGGATCCTCACCGTCGGCCGGATGGCTTTTTTTATCTTTCGGATATTTTGAACCCTTTGATACTTCCTTCTTCGACCTTGATGGTGTAGGGTTCGACGCTGAGGATGTAAACTTTAAAGCTGATGGTGTAGACTTTGAAGCTGGAGCTCTCGGTGCACTGTTGAGCTGGGATGTGCCTTGGTTGTCTTTGTGCCTCTCTGAGTGTGAGACCCCCCCCCNNNNCCCATCGGTGGGAGCGCCTCGAGTCTCTTTTCGCCTTCCCCGCCCCTCCAGAACGACTTGCTTCTCCTCCTTCTCGTTGCACGACCGGTTGTGAGCTAATGCTTGTCTTTCCTAATTTCTTAGTCACATCTGTGGCGGTGCGCGGGCTGAATCTAGGGGGCTCGGCTTCTTAGTGGAGCTTTAAGTTATGGTTCTGGGCTCGGTGTTGTCTCCAAAGAAAGTGCTTCGCAAATAATGTTTGAATAAAAAAAGTTGAGATTTCAATTCTTCTATATTTAATTAACATAACTTTTTAAATATCAACCTTAAAAACTATTATATTCATTTGAAACTTTTTTATCAATTCATTATTTAATAAAAATTGAATTATTAAAAAAATGTCGGCTTTGATAATATATTTCTTAATTTTTGATTCAAAATCCAAAATATCTAGTTTAATTAATAACAATCTATTTTATTTAAAATATGCTTTGATTTTAAAATAAATTAAACTTGAATTAATTATATTTTTATAAATTTAAAAACAAAAATTTAAAATTGAATTATGTTCAGTTATACTGAAATTTGAAGTTTTGGAAAAACACTGTAAAAATAAATGTAGGAAAATATAAGCTTCGAGTCTTGTAATCGTTAACATGTGTTTATGCAGGCATAATCAGGTCATATATTCTAATTCTATATCGGATCATATATTCTAATTCTATCTAAACTCAAGGCAATATACAAGAAGAAAAACTTTCACGCTAATACAATCCTTCCTCGATACTCATAAATCATATACTAACAGTTTCTATAGACCACTCACTCTTACCTAGGAACACACGTTCTTGATGACTCTCTCGGAAGCAAGTTCAGCGATGGACTCGTACAAAAAGGACGGATTCGAAGTTGTGGGTGCAGGGCTAAGGGAGCCATCAATGACATAAAGGTTGTCTGTCCCATGAACGAGAGTGTTCTCATCAACACAAAGGCCAAGACTACAGGAGCCACCCCAGTCTAAATATGTCAGTACGAGTAACCTAGGACTATAACACTTGAGAGACAGTGAAGAAAAGAATGCTTACGATTGTTGCTGACTCTTGCTGTCTCATTGAGATACGAGATATAGTAGGACAAGTCGTGAGTGCCAGCTGGAATTGTCACGTTCAATCCAGGATATGCGTTTGCACCGTCGACGAACTTCTTCATGGCCATTGCGTAGAGCTGTGTATCGAGAGGATTCGTCAACCAAGGGCCTTGGCCAACGCCAGCAGCAAATGTCACACCGCCATCTGTGGCAAGAGCTACACGGCCACGGCTAAGAAGACCTTCATTGAGGTTCAATTGGCAGCTAAAGTTACCGTTCATAGCTGTCGGCCTGGAGCAGATGGTTTGGATGGTCATATACTTGCAATCGTCATCGGGATAAGGCACGTTGATCCATCCGGTGAGTTCGCGACCGGGGCTGGCTAGAGGGCCAGTGCGGTGAAGGTAAAGATCGTCGGCATCGGTCTTACTGACGTTGCCAGTGAGAGCCCCAGAAAGACTATAGAAAGGGATTTCGGAGCTGTTGCTATACTGCAAAATAACATTAATTGTCGGGTTGTCGTGCACTATAAATCGGGGATTTAGCAAGTGCCTGCGAAGCGCTGGGGTTATAAAAGAGAAAGGAACCGATTATACTCACAGTTAGCACCGACACCGTCGTTGATTATCCAATCCTTCTCTTCATACTTGGTGAAGTTGATTGCCTTGGCTGTGGTAAGTTCAGAGACGGGACCGATACCAGATGCGAATAGAAGAGAGGGGGTGTTCCAGGAACCTGCAGAGAGGACAACGGATTTGGCAGTGATACATGTGCCGTTAACTTCGACACCTGTGATCTTGGAACCTTGTCGAATGACGCTGGTAACCGGGCTGTACATCTTGAGGGTGAAGTTAGGAAGCTTTTTGGCATCTTGCAGATAACCAACAAGAGGACCTCCTCTTTGACCTCCGACAGCAGCGAAGACATCACGGCCATAGGTGTTGTACTTGTCGTCGACGTCTTTTATGTTATCAACCTGGGTAATTCCAATGGATTCGAGAACTGATCCCATCAGATAGTATACCTGATCGTAGTAGTGCTACAGTACTATTAGCAGGTCGATCAAGCTTCAGGTAACAAGGGTCATATGTACCTTGTTGTCGGCTGACCAAGTGGCACTTGGTGGGATGCGGTCTGCGACTCTCTGGATAGCCTGTTGGAAAACATCCCCTGTCCATCCTGTAAAATTCTTGAATGTGTTGTCAAGGTATCTTCTCGGAGGCCACCACTGCTGCGCGGCATTGACACTTGTTCCACCTCCAAGCATACATGCTGCTAGGTTCTTGACATTTGTGCAGTAGTAACTCGAGGCAATTGGACTAGTTCCCGGATAGTTGAATTGGTAGTACATCATAGTGTCATGACGAGTCAAGTTGTTGCCGGGGTAATCTTCAAGTGACCATTCTGGAATCTCCCTATTTCCGTCGACGTACAGCATTGGTCCGCCATGCTCAAGGAGAAGAGTCTTCAGTCCAGCCTCAGCAAATTTGGTCGATGCGACTGCAAAATCTGGAGTCAGTGATTGCTTATAAAGTAAAGGATTTAACAGAAAACAAGGGGAATCAGGGACAAAAGATACAATCAGTAATCAAAATAATATGTGACATACATGAAAGTGAGCCTTGAGATTGGGGAATAGAATTGGATATCGAAGACAACGAAAGTATGAACCAATTGAGCTTACTGAGACCTCCAGCGCCAGTGCCCACCACAATTATATCACTGTCCAGTATCAGTTATGTCCACCACAATACATCAATGGTATCTTCTCTGAGGAAGAGAATTGAAGCTAGTGAAGGAGTCAACGCACTATTCTGGCTGAATCTCACGGGTATCAATGGTAGGGACTGCTCTGGCAGTTAAAGAAAGAGAGGCAAGCAGCAAAAGCTGCTTTTTAGAGAAATTCACCATCTTGAATCTATATAGATGAGTGAATGAGGACGATCTTCTTTTAGATATCAATTTGCAAGGACTCAATCTTCTTATATAAATTGGCACCCTCTCCCCACTACTCCCTTTGAACTATCACACGATCTACAAAACAGAGTTTGTCGGGATTTGTCAAGATTATTCACGCACTACTACTGTATATATTAATTAACTCAAATCGGTAGTATGGCGGAAGGATAGTATAAAGATTGTCGGTTTATCAGATTGAATCCCAGCAAGCTGGATCATGGAATTCGGGGTCCCCAACTAATTAACCAATAGAATGATGTAAAGAACCTATTGATTTCCACTGTATTAAGCAGATCCGTAAAGTAGGGCTCAACCCACTTACAGGCTATCAATCCTAGGGATCGTCTTTATTAAAATAAATAATAATGAAACAGTCTTTAATTTATGATATAATATAATAACAATTAATTGGAAATAACAATTCCAAAGCATAAACCAAATCGTGGAGAAAAACAAAATTACGGTAGGACCTTCACATTCCGTCCACTATACAGAATCCACTAATATGTACCTGCAGCAAACAATGCCAACGTCATTACCGGATGCATAGCATTCTACTTAGAACAATCTAATGAACCTTATTAACACTCCTAACGGTGTTAAGGTTAGAGTAGTGGATGTGGCATATACCGTGGAACCTTATCGGTCCACAATGAAGAAAAGGACTAGATTAGCCGCAGTAACTTGAGAGTGTCGAAAATCTCGTATCTTCCCTTTGTATTACTGGCTGACTCGGATACGATCTCTGACAAACTGGACTCTGGCCTTACAAAGCATTTGTATTTAATACCTATTGTCTTTTGTGATTCTTATATACGAGATCTAGTTCACCCTTTCTTTCCCACTTACTACTTGTATACTTTACTTCATACATGTTAATTTATTCTTGAGTACGGGGAGTATAAGTTTGAGGTTAATCCGGCGCCGAATTCCTTCCGACTTATCTTTTCGAAAATAATGGGAATTTGACAGGGCTTAGGCCGCTTAGCAGCCCCTTCCCCTTAAATGCCAAGATTTGCCTCCTACAATGAAATAGATTAAGCGACTAAGGTTAGAAAATGATTTTTCTTTCATAAAATTTATTAAAAAATCTATAAAAAATATAATTTAAGTAATCATATTAATCAAAATAGAATCTTAAATATTCTATAAGTTCAAGTTTGATTCTATTCTACATGTTCTAAAAAGCAACTTTATGATATTATTGTAAGTCGACATTGTTGTAATAAGTACATGGACTATCCTGGAAGGAGAGAATGTCACTCCGTGGGATAGGGTCTAGGTCTTCGACTCAGCCATCGGATCCAAATGTCTAAGAGTCAAGTTATCGACGCCATCCCATCCTGCATGAGTACAATCCTGTGCTTTGACGAGATAACTCTCGTAATAAATTACAAATCAACCAGTGTTTAATAATAATTGATCTGATGTATGATTTCGTAGAGCGTGATATCAAACGGTGTACGAAGTATGTACAGTAGCGCGTCGTTCGAAATAAGCGAGAACGGAAAGTAGAAAATCCTAGCCTAATCTCAACGCGAAACCTAACACTAACAACATCTCTTCTTCTTCCGTTCCTCAACTTCGTCGTTTAAATGTCCTAAATTTCTCCATTCCTAGCAAATATTAAAGAGTACCATCGAAAATAGACGTTAATGCTCCAAAAATCACCATGCTATTTATTTGCTTCAATTGATTATGACCTGGAGCCATGGCGACCTTAAAGATGCCGACCCCTACAATTTGGATAATGCATTGGGTATGTGGCCAAGCAGTAATAGCAAAATTCATGACGACATCTGCCGTATTGTAAAGCTAAAGAATAATTAGACCGTGCCGGGTGTTTTCCAGGAAGCGTATGCTAACTTACGGTTCTGACATTTCATATGATTACATCCCCCGTTCTTCTCAATCCGCGCCTGACAACGTGGGCAAGCTACCGTGGTATTTTGAATTTTGTCGAGAGATGGTCGTTCTCCTGTTTTCTTATCGAACTCTTGGCAACTCAGACCCTCGTGCCATGGAAGTCGATGATGTACACAAGTTGAAGCTTCGCAGCTGACACAGCGCATTCTTGGATCACTTCCTTCGTGTAGCTGGCCGGATCCACATTTCGGGGCTAAACACCAGTGGAAGTCTGGTTGTGATCGCAAATGATGCTGCAGGGCAAGGTCGCAGTATCTGTATATTTCATTAGTATCATGAACGCAGTAATTTAGTATGCAAAGTAGTCATACCTTTTAAACATTGCTTCTGTACAATACAGTTCTATGAACCATGGTTCCAAATCCTGTGAGCAAATGGCACATTTGAGAATATGTTTCCCCTCGCCCATTGTAGATCTCATGCTCTCTTGCAGGCATTCCAAGCATAAGTCTGTGAAGTGGTCACATCCCGCCGCTATTCCTCCAGAGTCGCTGTCTTCCGAAGGCTCTTCTTCTATAAATTCCAAACATACTTTGCACTTGCGATGTGGCTTTCCGTCATTCCTCTTTGGTTGAGCTCGAAGATGGCATGGTTCTTCTTGTCTCGTGTGATTCTGCTCGGTTGCCAGAGCAGCCAAAATGTAGAAAATTAACAGAACCAAAGTCACTCCGGCTCGACTCATCTTTTAAAACCCCGACTGTCAAAATAAAATAAAGACAAAGGGCCCTGAGTCCTTCAGGCGTGGGATTCCTTGGTTCAGAAAGAGATTTTCGGCTTGGTAGTGACGAAGTCTGGACTTTCTACTGCAGTAGCCGCGATATCAGCGATTCCAGGCACGTTTTCGTGATTGTCCGAGTAGAGAGTATGTTGCTATCACTTTGGAAAACTAAAAGTGATACTTCCTGTAGTTGAGTATTCTTCAAAGGAGTTGTGTTATTATTGATGCATAGAGTTTATGGAGTTGTAGGTTGAAAGCCATTTAACCACGTCAAGGCACTGGTGTACGCGCTAGCAGTATTTTACTTAACAACGTAGGGCGTACTACCATACTACGCCCTATCGGCTATTAAGAAAATCTGGTAACTACCTATGCTAATCGGCAGAATCTATCTGTAAGCCGCAAAGTACCGGAGCTCTAGTACAGCCGCTCCTACGTACACTACAATGGCCGTACGGAATCCAATAGGTATTACGAATTGTAACTCTGCTAATTATGAAGATATATCACAATACTGAATTCGAATCTAGAATTCACAAATTCAGCCTGGGTTGCCTGGAGTGGGCCGAAAGTGGTCCTGGAAACAGCTACTAGTGATATCAATAACATCAACAGATTCAATATCCGCCAATACTGAATTCAAAACCGTGTAGTGAATTGAGGGAAGACTTGATGATTAGAACATTCCAACCTAGTGCTACGGCTCGATCAAATGATTATATTATACCAACAGAGTTATTTTAGGTTGCTATGTGAAAGAACACGGGTAAGTAGCCAAGTTTGACGATCTTGTGCAATTTAGGGATTTGGGAGTAAGTGTGTTAGAGTGAACACCCTGGGTGAAAATAGTAGGGCGAAGATTTTGGGTCGACAATATTTCGGGATTATCAAAGTATCTACTTGAGTAAGGCAGATGAAGAAAAATTATTGGATCCTACCCAAGCCACATATAGTAAAGTCGAAGAATAGAGCCGAGTGGATTTTCGAGCTTCTTTGAATTGTTCTCACATGAAACACTATATTTACATATCAACAGATATTTCAAACCCCATATAACCCTACATTTTTATCCTGAAACGCCGATTTCATGAATGCCGACCTTATTTTGGGCCGCTCCAATTCACAGCATGCCATGCAAAACCCTTCCGATCCCTCATTATGATAGCCTCAAGCAAGATATGAGAAACTCTCCTCTTTTCTCAAACTACTTGGTTTCTTCTTCACATTCCAATCCCCACTTCTTACTTGTTCAACTCGTTTACTCAATGTAGAAGGAGTTCTTCCCAGTCCACCGGGAGGAATGCTAATGTTGTCCCAATCATCCTTCTCCTCTACTGGCATATCCCAATCTTCAATATAGTCCTTGTCCGTGAGTGCTTTCTTGCGCTCTAAGGCTCGCATGAATTCAATCATTGCACCGATACTTTCTATTAGCCCCATGCTAGCTTTCTCCCCACAATTACAATCACAGCCACCGGGACACTCGCTATTACCAGTAGATCGATATTCGATTAAGCAATGCTGATGCGTTGCACAGCCGCATGATAAGCATGGTAAAAAGACTGCACTTACGGGCTCGGTGCATATTGTGCAACAAAGTTGGCGTTGAACAGTCTTGCAACGATCACAACGTCCGGCAGCACCACCAATAGAACTTGAGTGAAGAGGATCTAGCCGCGCTTCGTGTTTGAGGCAGTACCCCGCAATGTCTAGCCCTTGATCATTTGATGACGAATGCTGATCTTTCTTGCCCAGGACGATTTGTGACGGAGGCGATGCTTCGTGGATCACAGTACGGCTATCATTGGACATTATTGAGGCCGCGAATGACTTATTGTCGGGAATATCCAGTTCAGAATTATGGCTCCGTAGTCCGTTGTACTTCAAAACTTCTAATTTAGCTAACGGAAGTCCCCAACAATAAAGCAGTTCGGCGTAGGCTTGACGATAGCTCATGTGGCGCGCGGTGTGGCTACTATCCAATAGTGACGTGCCCATACATCCTTCGTCGTCAAACCCATTCTGATTTTCAATTGTCATTGTGATTCCAACACAAACACTTGGTTTGAGATCATCCACTGTACTTTCGTCATCTGAAAACGCTAGTTGTTCCGTGCCAACTTGCTCTTTGACGCTACCAAGGACGGTTGTGTTTCCCCAGGTAATGGCACTCGGAGCTAAGCTTAACATATGCTCGACCGGGCTAGGTCGTTTTCGACCCGGTGGTGGATTTGGTGGTGAAGATGATGCAGTCATAGAAAATGGACGTGAAAAGTTTGCGGCAAAACTTGACGCAAGACTTGAATTTCCTCGGCGAAATGTTCTCGGGTTCTCCGGAGAAGTGGAAAGACTTTGTGTGTGCTGAGGAAGATTTTCTGAGCTTCCCCTGCTTGACCTCAGTGGTGGAGTATCACCACAAGAGTACGAGGCAGATGCAGGATCACTGCCCCAAGCACCGGTGGACGATCCCATGGATCCATATATTCCAGAAGGCGTGTTAGCCAATTTTGGGGTCGACACACCAGAAGCTATCGGAGTTTTCTGGTACACATTCCAAGCTGCACCATTGTTTGGGAAATAATTAACAGAAAAGGCGGGCGTCTTAGTAGAAAGTGATGCCTGTGGTTGGCTAATGCCGAGTTCGGCATTTGTAGCATATGACGGTGCCCCCGAAGCAATTGGCTCACTAAATACACAGGATAACATTGCTAGCATTTGAATGTCGCGGAGCTCCTCAAAGTGTGCAAAGAGGTCGCCAATTAATTGCTTGGCAAGGGGGCTGCTTCCCCACTTGACCCTGCCGGACAAACTGCCCGGATCAGAGTGTTTGTCATGAGAAACATCGATACCACTATCTGAGCCGCTGTCACGACGGGGTCTTTTCGCCATACTTTCGGCTATTACTAAGACAGGTTCACGACGTTGACTTTGTTCAAGAACCTCAAGCGGGATATCATTGTGCAGTAGCATAGCAGCATATCTCCATACGTCGGCCAACTTAGAGTGCCCGTACTTTTCAGCAATACTTGCGTTTTTCTTACAAAGGTCCGGACCGTCACCGAAAATGGCATATTCTTCTGCAAGATAAAGTTTTGCAGGGAGAAGATCATCCACATTGTATAGTGATATGATGTTTTTAGGCTTCACGGATCGTACCCTGCTAAGAACAGTTCCAGTGGCTGTATTAGTTCCAGTTCCTGTACCAGTTCCGGTTCCGGTTCCACCAGACCTTTGTGACATTATAGTTGGCGACCCTCTCAGAGCAAATCGACGATTTGATCGACGCCAGTACTCTGTCATTGCAGGATATCGAGTAATGCGAAACTGTGACGAATCAGTATCGCTGCTGCTGGATGAATCGTATTCATCTGACAATTCAGAATCAGCTTTACTATATTCAGTCATCGATGTGGCCTTGATGCGTGGCTGGGGCGAATTGTTGTTTGCCAATCGACCAAAAGCATCAAAATTAGGTTCGCCTCTCGGCCGAGCATTTCTAGAATCGGTGATCTTCTCAAGTAAGGACTTCACTTTATCTTCCTTGGGTGGAAAGAAACACACAAGCTTGCCGTTCATTGCAAAACGAGCACCGCAAAGACTTGGTAGTGGTACGTTGACATTTCGTGGTATACTGATCAATGTTTCCGCTGTGGCACTGCAATCGAGTTCCTGAGACATCATTGCCGAGGCACCTGGGGGAATATCGTTATCCTCTTCATCGCTTGAACTTTCATCAGCAAGGCCATCTAAATCATCATCATCTATATCATCTATATCATGAAAGAATATGGTACTTGTCTCAAGATCAACCTCTCCAAGGAGATAGCACAAGGCCGCTTCAAGACAGCCTTGCTTGCGGCTTACGAAGCTTGCTGCGATTTGTTGCACTTCCTTCCTCAATTTGTTATAAGTCACGTCAGGCATGAGGGACGTTTTGCCAAGTGTGAAGGTAGGGGCTTTGCTCTCCGGGTACTGGTCTGGAAATGATATGGTCGTCTGTATGTATATCGGTGTACTATCTTCACCCCAAGGTCCGTTCATGGAGACGATGACTGTTCTCTTGTCCATATCAACATCGTTAAATGTTATCTTTGGCAGCTGATCATTGATGCGTATAATCTCATCATGTAAGGTCTCCGGTTCGTCCCAATCACCATCCTCTTCAAACTCCGGACTCAGCAAAGACATTCTTCTCGACAGTGATCGCTTTCGACGCATGGAGCCGTTCTCGGGTTTCGAGAATTTTATTCCACTCATCCAGCCAATTTGGGATTGATTCAAGTCTTCCTGCTTCGCTGATTTTTCCTTGCCTCTCATAGCTGGGGCGCGGATTGTAGTGTGACCACGAGTAGTGTGAGGCGATGACATCTTCTTCATTCCAACACTCAGTGCACTCAACTTCAGACCGGAACTACCAGGTCGAGGACCTGTGATTGTGGCAGCTTTCTTGTCACTTACAGACGATTCCGTAGTACGAAAAGTCTTGTAGATTGCTCCTTTACGTGTGAGATTGAGTTTTCCGTGTACCTTTTTCCCTTTTACATAGCCAACGCCTTCAAGTGTATCATGGTCCACATGTTGCATCTTCAACTGGTTGTCCTCGCCCCACGAAACTAATTGAAACTCTCTATTATCTTCTCCCTCGTCTGTGATACTTCCACGACTCCTCCAGAGAAATTCCTTGACTTTGGAATTTCCATGTCCTGGAAAAGTAATGACTGCTTCCGTAATGTAATCGGTAGAATTGTCACCTGTAATACGTCTATCATAGAGGTGAAGATCCCCGGGGGTATCCTGAGGCATAGCTAGGATCCCCCAGCCAAAAGGTGTATGTCGAGCTCTCCAGACTGGAAATCCTGTGTGTATAGTGCGCTCAGGGACATCGGACTCATTTTCATAATCCCAGAATTTGATGGTTTTATCCAAAGAGCAGGTAACTAAGCTTGAGGCACGAGTACGATTCCAATCAACACCATATATTTTTGATTCATGTGCATTAATGGACCTTAACGGAACAGCACCCTTTCTATCATCCCAAATACGTAGCCATCTATCATGGGATGAAGCTAAGACATGCGAATCTTGGCGACTCCATTTGACCTGCGTTGCACCAGCAAACCAATCGCAAAAGCTAAGAACGGGTTGTCGCGGTCTCCGCAAATCCCAACAATGCACATATCCGTCAACGGCACACGTTGCTAGAATGTCTGGATGGTGTGCCGAGAAATTTATGTCCGTAATAGCCCTTGTATGCCCATGAAGTGTATGCTCGATTGCACCATGGGAGGCGTCCTCTTGCATATTTAGATTCCATACGAGGGCCTTTTGATTGGCAGTGCTAACCACCCAGTAATCACGAACTGCAAAAGGGCACCATTGAACGTCGGCGACAAGCCATGGAAGGCCATGTCGAAGATGCCGTGGGGGGTTGAGGGGAGAATCGAGGTCAATTATGTCGAGGCCATCTGTTCTGAACGGATAAAAATGTCAGACCATCTCATTAATTGTGGTATTAAATTACTCACGATGCTAAAGCGACATCTCGCCCAGAAGGAGATATAGTCGCTGATCCAACTTTCCGGTCTACATGTATAGATATATCTGCATCAAATGTAGTGCTATCAAAAGCCGATCTAATCGTCTTCCCCTTTCTCGACTCGTCCATCATTTTAATAATAAAGTTTTCGCATCATCGAAATCATAGGTTCACTTCGTACGGAGATGGTTACAAGGCGAAATAGTTGTGGATGGTCGAAATGTGTAAATTCAAGAAAGGCTATCTATACAGACTATGGGCATCCTTTAATCTTTGAAGATTCGTACACGACGTGGGAGAGGCGAATCAAGAAGATGATAGACGATAACCAAATCGCATGATGATATGAGGCTGTTCCAAATGGCTCAATCGACAATGAGGTTGAAAGTTGATTGAAGCTCCTAGATTGTACTAGCTCCAGACGGCAATTGCCGCTTACCAGAGCCTTGTGCTACGGTAACCTTAATGTATGAGTTGTTTAGAGATAATTATCATTGAAACTTCTCCAAGGCTATCCAAATCATTCTAAATCGAACTCGACCGAATAATAATACAACATCACGGGTGAATATGAAGAAGGTTATTTAAAATCACCCTCAAAATCATCTACGGTTTATCAAGTTGAAAATCTCGTCTTTCAAACCATCTTTCGACTACAGCCAAATCAATTTTCCTGATAAAGTACCCCCCTCCCCCCACTACCCAAACTGAAACGATAGGTACTTCCAAAGTTCTCTTATCAACCATCACGAGTACGCAAGAAACTACTTTTGTTGGTGCCTTTCGAGCCTTGGACTTGATAACTGCATCACAAGAACAATTCAAACAAACACAAGTGTAGCTTGGATCAAGCATAGCAACCAGTAGTCAATATGGCATTACCAAAGCGGATCATCAAGGAAACAGAGAGGTTGATGGCAGAACCGTCAGTACATCTTTAGGGCTGGATCATACTGTAGCTCACAAATACATCAAGTGTTCCAGGTATCAGCGCGGTTCCCCATGAAGATAACCTAAGATATTTCGACGTCTCAATACATGGACCTTCCTCCTCCCCATACGAAGGTTAGTAATGCTACAAACACTGTCTGCAAAACTCAATAGGCTAACTTGCGTTCACAGGCGGTATTTTCAAACTGGAGTTGTTTTTACCAGATGACTATCCGATGACTCCGCCTAAAATTAGATTTCTCACCAAAATCTATCATCCAAATATTGACAAGTTGGGCCGAATCTGTTTAGACGTTCTCAAAGGTATGTAATCTTAACCCATACCGTTTCATACCCCCCCGCCCCCCACAGCCAATAATCATCGTGCGCAGTAGACTGATCTCCACTTGTGCAGGCAACTGGTCTCCTGCTCTCCAGATTCGAACAATCCTCCTCTCGATTCAAGCTCTCCTCGGTGCCCCCAACCCAGATGATCCCTTAGCTCCGGAAGTGGCAAAGAGATGGAAGGAGGACGAGCCAGCCGCAATTGCGACTGCTCGAGAATGGACAAGAACTCATGCTATGACTTAAATTCTGATGTAGCCTGATAGAGTGGACGGGTATACATGAAATATGGTTGAACGAAATGACTGCGATGGTTTTCAGGTATGGAATCGTTATTGTCTTGCACGATAACGCGAGTATGGCGTTGAAACGATGAAGCGTTTTTGGTAGAGAGGGGCATCTCAAATCGTCGCGAGGCTTTTGGTGGTTCTATGAGCATCATTGAGTTATGCTCAACCCACAAGATTTCAGATATTTTTTTTCCTGCACCGAATACTTCTCTACTTTGTTCTAGAGCTTGTTGGACGATTCGCGATTTCTCAATAAAGATCAAACTTCAATGGAGTGATCGCATGTTCGGGTATCGATAGTGTTGCAACTTTTCCCTAGTGGGAAAACAAGCTATACAAAATCATCATGATAGTGAACCACAAATAATGTTTAAGTGCTTCAGGGCGTGATGTTTGGTAAGCTACAACTTCTCTATCTTTGTCCGCATATCTCTCTGCTCTGACTAGTGTCAACTTCCCAAAATCCAAAATGGCTCAACTGTTCCAACAGAAATAATATCTCAATATGCGCGATGAAATGATCAATTTTGAATGTTCAAGTCTGCGTGGTAGTCAGCTTGCACGGCCGAGCCAGCACAGGACGGTTCCCTCAAATTCATAAGGTTTATCAAAATGCGACTGATCGGTTTGCCATCCGCAACTTAATTTCGTTCGAAGTTTTAGACCAACCGCTGAATACCTCCGTGCCCGAATTCGAGCAGCAAATACACTCACATTCCGCCGTCTACCAAAGCCAAATAACCTGCAAATCAAAACAGCAACTATGTGAGTGACTTCAAAACTCTTATCTAGGCGATGGATTGTGTATTACAATGCAAGTAAGTCATCAAGGCTAACCTACAGGATCTCTTACGCACCAAATCTCATCATGACGACAACGATCTACATGCACGAAATCTATGCACTGCCGTATGAGATACCGAATCTGTGATCGATGGATGGAATGAGTTGTACAAGTCACTAGAGTGATAAGTTCAACATTCAGGCGCAGTCGATAACAAATGAAGAGGCTACCCTACGTATACAACATTTAAACTCTCGTCAGCTAAATCACTAATTGCGTATTCTATCAATTTACCTACCTACCTACCTACATACTGGTACTCTAGTAGTGTTATTATTGAGGAACTAAAAATATTACAATTTTCCCCAGTTTCCTTCCCCAACTTTCCCAACTTCCCCATCTCGGCAAACGTCTACGGAGTCTGGCCTGAAACTTTAATACTGTTCTAAATTCAACTCTAGACCCCACATTGTGGTCTTTACCCCGCGATACTCCATAATTTTGACCGAGGAGTTTTGGAGAAACCGCTAAATAACCCATCACCTCCATGTGTAAACTTCTTCTTTGGGTTATTCCCCCGAAAGTAAGTGTAAATAGACTGATCACTGACCAGGGTTGATCACTGACCAAGAGACACTCAAGAAATACATTCTTGGCCAATAATTCGCAGTCAAAAGTACCAATTTCCCGCATCGCAAACTCAAACATCATGTTCCTTGGGAAGTTTTTATGAACTTTAATTTTCGAGAACCTTTCTTCGGGATGTAACACCGGCAGTCAACTCCAAGTACCAATAATGAATCAATCGATGACGAGCATGGTTACAAGGAATTCTATTGGTATATATCTTCAACCCCCCTTGTTCGTTCTACAAGCTCTCGTTATCAATGCAAGGGTCGGAAATTCCGGGCTTAAACAGCGAATCTTCCGAATTGAAGAAATCATACATGACAAGATGGATAAATGGAATCATTCCGTTATAGATAGGGTATGATCGCAAAAGGTCCAGAAACACAAAAATCTTGTTGAACTGTACAACTTCTTGTTGGTATCCCGTTGGAGGCGTATTACAAATTCGAATTTTGATGCAATTCACATTCATTGGTTTATAGGATGGCTTTTTACGAAATGATCAACGAACCCCGGGGGCCAAGTAGGCTAGGAACTGGGAAGCTTCCTAGTATTTTCATTGCGCCATCCCCCTTTTGAAGCATTTCGCAGATTGGCGCAAGGTTGATATGGGACTAAGTCAAAACCTCAAAGTTTTATGGATTGCCTAGGCGAATTGCTGAAGGGGAAAGGTCTGAATTCGAAATGCGCAAATAAAGTCTATTATTGAAATCAGTCGAAGTTGGGGTAAATGTCCACTTAAGCTCGGCCTCCCCTACGTTCTGGGATCTCGCTCCAAACCGGCCTGCAGAACATTGAGCAAGGTTCATATGGACGGACTAAGGATTACGCACCTGACGAACTATCTGAGTTTGTATCGAGATATATATGGAGGTTGCATTACCCTCCTGGAATAATAAGATGTTGAAAATTCCCATGAATTTCTGTTTCATTGTTCCACCTTCTTCGTTCGGTCTCACTGCATAAATCTTCCGTTTCTCTACTGTGTGACGCCGTTATCAACAATACATTTCTTAATTTTCACCCCAACAACATGGGTCAAGAAGATTCCCCTCCTCCAAACCACTCGGACCATTCGATGCCAAGCTCACTTGATAAAGAGCCTGGCCCAATTGGGGCCGGCACAGTAGACCACCTGGAAGCTATTCGATCTGTTTCAAGAGTACCGGGAAATGCACAATACCATGAGAAGGATGAATTGAGAACATACGGGGACGATGAGGATCATGATCACGAACCACCGGTGGGCATTGAAGCATATATTTTCAAAAGTTCGTCACTAAACATGTATCCAACAGATGACCATAAATCGATTGATGTCTTTAATTGCCATGGCTTTCTTGTGGACAGGTTCTCAAATACCAGTATATCTTTTTGGTGGGCTATCCTGTTATATCGAAAGTGGCATTGGTCTAACGGTATCTAGGCGGTATTCCACCATATATCTACGGTGATTTGGGAGGAGCAGACAGGTGGACGTGGTTTGTTTTAGCCAATCTACTCGCTTTGGCAGCAGTGTGTCCATTCGTAGGAGCTTTGTCGGATTTGTTTGGAAGGCGATACATTGCCATATTTGGAGCAGGCTTGATCGTCCTTGCAATGATCATTTGTTCCACGGCACACTCCATGAACGTTTTCATCGGTAAGTCTCGTGCCATGGGCTATCTAGGTCAGGACACTAAAATATTACAGGCGGAATGGCTATTGCTGGCGCTGGTGCGGGCATAAACGAATTAACAGCTCTTGCTGTAGCTTCAGAACTTGCACCAACCGCTAAGCGAGGGAAATATGTTGCCGTCCTGATCATGACTATTCTACCCTTTTGCCCATCTGTACTCTGGGGTCAATTGATCGTAACTCATTCTAGCTGGAGATATGTAGGACTGCTTTGTGGCGTATGGGAATTCATTGGACTCGTCATGACCGCCGTATTTTACTTCCCACCTCCCCGAGTTAATTCAAACGGTCTCTCACGCAAGGAAATAATCGCTCAAATCGACTTTGTCGGCGGGTTTCTCTCTATCGTTGGTTTGATTCTTTTCGTTGCTGGGCTCCTCTGGGGTGGATATCAGGTGATTAGCCCCATTCTCAGTCTATCTCGAAATGCTCACCCAAAATCTAGTACGCCTGGTCATCTGTACATACACTGGTACCACTCATCCTCGGCCTTGTATTTATCGTTGCCTTTTGTTTCTGGGAAGTATATGGCGCCAAAAATCCCATGTTCCCCTCTCGACTCCGAAAAGAACCCCGTATTTTAGCTCTTACTCTTGTCATTACCTTCATCTCGGGCGCAAACTTCTTCTCGGTTCTCCTCTTCTGGCCCACGCAAGCCTTCAACGTGTATGGACATGATCCAATCGGTGTCGGAATTCGAGGTCTTGTTATGCCTTTTGCCATCCTCCTCGGTGCATGCGTTGTTCTTTGGCTGTTATCTGTCTTCCGCGGGGGCAATCGCGTGCTTATGATTATTTCATCATGTATGATGACCGCAGGATGCGGTGCCCTCGCTGCTGCAGATCGCAATAATCTTAGCTCTGTATACGGAATTCTTGTCGTGGCTGGCCTCGGAATTGGTAAGCTTAATCGGTTCATAAAATTTCCATCCTCAGCACCCAATTCTGTTCCTCGATTTCGAATTACATGTTTATATTCTCCCAATCATGTCTCTTTTATTTCCTGATATATTGTAATTCTGGGTTTTTTTTTCCGCTTTGAAATACTGATTCGCCTTTCTTGCAGGTGGTATTGTTGTTCCCGCCTCGATTATCACGACCATCATCTGTCCCGATGATTTAATAGCCACAATCACAGCACTTACCCTCGCCATCCGTGTAGTTGGTGGAGCCATTGGATACACAACCTATTACAACGTCTTCCTCAAAAAATTCGTACCTAAACTTACCATCAAGATTGCAGAAGCCTGCTACGCAAACAACATCTTTGACCCAAAAGTCATCGGCGAAATTGCGGCGTTGACTGGCGACAGTCTTATAGACGAGATCTTACCCCTGGTCGGTAATAACGTTACCATCTGGAACAATGTCGTACTTGCAGGGCAAGAAGCCTATGCTAGTGCATATCCATGGGTATACTATGTCAGCATTGCTTTCGGTTCGGTTTCAATTCTCGCAAGTATTGGGTTGGGTGATATTAGTAAATACATGGATGATCATGTAGCAGTTGTTATGCACTGATCTGTCAGCGACCATTTTCATGAGAGGTATATTTGGTTGATTAGATGCGCATTAGTCCAATCAAGACTTGGGGGGATAAGGGGCAAGATTTGGGTAAAGCGGGTAAATTTCAGGCGTTGAGATGTTATTTGGAAATCACGAACAGGCCAATATTGGCGATGATATTATGATTGAAGTGGATCGGTAGCACTACTACCTAACTAAATATAAGAAATAGTCTTGAGTTAAGCATCAGCAAAGCCAATAAATTCAACGTATCGAATGAATATTTTATATGTGGTCCAGATTGCAGTTGCCGTGGTGACAGTCTCTCTGGCTAAAGTTCCTGTAGGAAGAGACTCATTTGCACAGCTTTCAGATTGTGTGCTCGTTGCAGACAAAGGAGTAAGTTTGATAGAAGAGTTGCCCAGGCAGAAAGCTTGATTCGTGCCGTGATCAGGATCTTCATTGTGGAGTTCGGATGAAGGTGTTGTTGAGAGCGGATGAGCAATGGTAGCAGATGCTGCGCTATAGCAGCTAGCAGCTACCAGGAATTTCCCTTACTTCTTGTGCGGGGGACGGGTGAGGTTTGTGTGAAGGTCATGTCTACATTTCTTATGAATGTTTCGAAATCTGATAGAAATATCTCGGGCAAATTGCGGAATTCAAACAGTGGTTAATCACGGATGATACCATGACGTAATGTAACAGTAATTATGATTAAAATAAGATTTGCATACGCC
Source organism: Myriosclerotinia curreyana (assembly GCA_002162495.1). NCBI lineage: Eukaryota > Fungi > Ascomycota > Leotiomycetes > Helotiales > Sclerotiniaceae > Myriosclerotinia > Myriosclerotinia curreyana. Next base: position 72,868 of record NGKJ01000114.1, on the reverse strand, counting down.
GTTGTAGATTCCCTACCTGTACTTGTTCATGTGTATAGTCTTTACCCTCCTATCCTAACTCCCAGCTCCCAGCCCCAACCCTATGTTTCCCCTAACCCTTTATGATACTCCAAACTCGAGTAGTTTATTCCACGAAATACTTATACTTCACAACCTCATATCGCACAAACTCACCACTCTTCGTCCTCACACCCAGCGTCACAGTTTTGAAATTTTTGTCCTCCACCACAATCCCACCCACATGGCCTCCAGTATACGATCCTCGCATAGAACGACACTCTCTGTATACCTCGATCTGCTCCCTGCTAAAGCACTTCAGTTCTTCATTCATGAACTCATTTGTGAGATCCGAGCCCTTTGCATGATTGTCATTGATGCCATCTAGAGCTAGCAAAAATCTCATACCCACTTCCTTGTGCGCAAATCCTCTTTCAACCATCGGATCGAAGAATTCATTGACAGACTTCTGACGGACGTGGAAATGGTCCCACATGTGTGGAAACGAGATGATGCATTTGACTTTTACCCAGTTTGAGCTAGGGTACAGCTCAACTTCTTCAGGAGAAGTGACATGTGTGGCTTTATACCATGATGCTGTGTGTCCTCCGCGTTCCTGGAAACAGAAGATTGGCTTGGTCGATTTGCTGGGATCATCTAATCCGGTGGTGAGGAAGTGAAAATTCTCGGCATGTTTCGATTCTTTGGTAATTTGAATTGAAAGCGAGTAAATTTGCGGAACAACTTCAAGGCAGAATTTGCGGAAACAAATCTGCTTGATTGGTGCCCTATCGAGAGAATCCCGAAGAGTAGCTGGAACACTCTGTTTCATTGTTTCATGAGGTCGGAACAACGGCTTTGGGATGGAGGAAGGCTTGGATGAATCGACCCAGAGATGCGCCTAGTGAATTATTAGTGTGGGTAGGTAGATAAGTGATGAAGCTTGTAGACAAGGTACTTCATAGTCTATACTAGCAGACTAGGCTCAACCTTCTGATGTTCGAAAGGCTATGGATTGCAGTTCGGAACATTGGACCGACTGCGGGACATAGAATGGATATAACTTACAGATGATGGTATCTGACTGAGTGTAATAAACGATCGATAGAAACACGTTGTGTTGTAACCCATTTCCGAAAATAATCTTGACAACCTACGAGCCATATCTTCTAGTGGTATTCCCTTTTGGGGGATTACTAAGAGCAGCCATTTTGAGGTGATTGACGTGATTTCTTCTCCAACCCTAACAGAAGACATCAATTCTGCCAGCTCCCCATTGTACAGAGAAGGCAAACACCCCTTCGGTGCTAGAAATGCGTATCTAGCTATTAACATTCTTCGATCCTCAATTTCAAGGTCATTCCGTACTTTGATTGCAGCGACAGTATTCTTTAGCCACACAATCCATGTTTTGTATAATTTTGCATGAGGCAAAACATCATAAATTAAAAGCGTGTATGTCCGAGAAATCGTCTTTTCATCATTCTTAGTGATGATTTTCTCCAGAACTTCAGCGAGATGCGCCGATTCCGTTGGCCCATGATACGACCGACCGCTGCCTAGAATATCGACATCCATGTGATCATAAGTATCGCTGTGGTCGGCTTTCCGGGCATTGTATGATGACCAATGGTCGAGAGTCTCGAGGCGACTTCGGAACTCTTTTCCTAGTGGACGCCCTTCAAACAACTTCCTTACGTTTGCTACTGCGCGTCTGAAATATTCTGGTACAATGTCCTCGCCTGGCCATACCAGCGGCACAAGATTTGCATCGTCGGAAAGATAGCAAAGATTGCCAAAGTCTCTAATGAATGTCTCACAGATATCGCAGGACACTTTGCGGCGGCTGTCAGGTAGGCCGCGGGAAAACATCTCGTAAATTATGTTCATTCCGAAGTCCTTGCCTGCTGGGTCTGATAGACTAAGGTCTGCGTAGAAGATTGGCCCCTTCATCTTTTTTTGATGCTCTGCGACAGTTGATTGCATGGCTTTAATTAAAGTTCCGATGGCTCGTCGGTCTCCGCCCAATTCAGAGATATGGTATCCGTCTGGATGATCTATGATCTCGAAGTCTTCATCCATCTTGAGATTGTACAATTTGTTGTTTGCACTTTCGCGTTTTTCTTGGATTGGACATGGTGAGCAAAGACTTAAATACTATTAATCATTGAAAGCCTGCTGCCGTACAGCTCGCAGAGGAGAATGTTATAGAGAGTTGCTGTGTGGTTCTGCCGTACCTATACCATCTACTTTGCAGTATGGCCAATAGTCCGGCCTGCGCTCAGCAATAAGAGACATTTGAATACTGAAACTATCTCAAATATTGAAGCCATTTTGATATTCGGAGCATTGACCTTACTCTTGAGCACTAGAAATATTCAAATAATGAGAACTTTCTTGAAGATCCATAGCTTAAAGATCTCAAATGCTGTGCGGTTTATTGGACACTGCTACTTCACAAGACGCACTCAACAACTTTTGATAGTTACGACCTCAATCTACTATAAATGAGAATCCAGAATTATAGATACGCTTGTATTCATATATGAGATGAACACTTGAGAACACCATAGTTAAGAGTTTCCTTTTGCACTCTCACGGTTATTAGCCCTTAACTCTTTTGAGCCTCATCTGACTACACAACAACTGAGCTGCATAGAAATCCAAGCCAATAACATACTAATAACCCTATACCATACACATCTTTGAGAATTAGCATCGTATCATATCTTGTTTTGGCGATCATGTTTGAGCAGCTTGGAATGCGGCAAGTCAACCTCTGTCATGATAACAGCGGACCATGAGCCCGTGCTAATAACGTGACATGCATAATGAGCGTCTCCCTAATCATCGAATCGTGAGTCGAAGAGAATACCAAACAGTAGCTTTTCCTCTGACTTATCGATATCTGAATGTTATTGATGACGCCGCGAGTCTGCAGCCCCCTGAAAAGAGAAGAGATTTTTATACGATTGCCAAGTACGACCCCATACTTTACACCCAGTTTCATAACGTCTTTCCCGAAAAAAACGTGATTTAAAGTGCTTCGCAAAAAATATCTAAATATAATTTTTTACTTTTAATCCTTTATATTTCAACTAATATAATTTCAAATTTAATAAACTTTTGATCAAATTAATATTTTCAATTGTTAGAATCATTATATTAATTTTTATATAATTTGAAGTTATATTAATATAATTAGAAGTAAATAATTAAAAAATACAAAATTTCAATAAATTTCAAATTTCAACTTTTCTAACTTTTCAAATTTTATATCAAATTTCGTACTTTTCAATTACTTATCTTCAATTACATCAATATAACTTCAAATTATATAAAAATTAATATAATAATTCTAACAATTGAAAGTATTAATTTGCTTAAATGTTTATTGAATTTGAAGCTATATTAGTTGAAATATATATAATTAAAGTATTTTGGGTTTTATATTTAGATGTTTTTTGTGAAGCACTCAAAATCACGTTTTAGGAAAGACGTTATGAAACTGGGTGTAGTGGAATTACGGGAGACTGAACGAAATTCACTCCAAATGAGATTCGTGACATCTTCTGCATTTGAAGCATCACTAAAAATATCACTATCACTTCAATTTTGGTAAATGGCTGCTGGCATGAATCATGAATGTTCAAGAACGTGACCTGGAATGAGTAATAACCCGCTAAAGCGTTCTCGGGGACCTCGGTGACTTTCAATGTTGGGGTATCTATGAAATTCAAAGACGATGATCTTTTATTTATAGTCGAAACATCATGAATACGGGATTTCTGCAAGGCGAAAACGTCAAAATAAGAATGAGCTTCTTACAAACTCGTCGTGTTGGTTGGTACAAGGGGTTGACTAGATGCAGCGTCAAACTTTCTTAGATGAAAGCTTGAAGCACCGCAAGCAAGCATTCCCGGCGCTTAAATTGAGATATCACTACTCAACTGTCAATAATTGACCCAAAGATCTATCATCTTCACATCAAACTTTACTTTATAAAGCGGCTTACAACGTAGAACCGCTGCATCCTTAAAATCGAATCTATCCCACTGTTGAAAGCTCGATTGAAGCTGCTTCATTTCTTGGCATGCGAAATTGGTTTGGTGTCAACTAAACGGCTTCAATCTCCGATACCGTATTCGATTTTTCCATTTGCTCCTTGCCAAAATATAGAGCCGATTATCGTCATAATTGAAATCCCCTAGTCAATAATACCTTTTCGAATAATGGCTAGATGAGAAATGTTGAGTCTTTTTACCTTTTGAGTAAATCTCGCTTATTAACCTTGCTGTTCTCCATGAAGCGGTCCCCATCTAATCCAAGCCTCATTTCGAGAGCCCTCAAGAAGCGCTCGAAGTGATTAACTATGTAGATCTTTGATAGGGACGGGATTTTGAGTATATCACGTCGCATCCTTACTTTGATTTCCATGAAGGAGACTCACTTTATGAATAACCCCCCTTCTCTTTTCTTCGGAAAGTACCCATACAAACTTACAGCTTACGTGATGACCTGATGTCTGGACACAGCGAGTTGGAGGTTGTCAATCAGCCTTTTGAATACTATGGTCCGCAGCAGGATAAATTGAGACCCGGTATTGGGGGCGGTAGACATCAAGGAATTGAGGATGATTATCAGGAAACTACAAAGTTCATAGGAATGCCAGTGTTCCCTGCGGAACTTCCATTTGACAACCATACACCTTCACTAATCGCATTATCACGCAGGACATCATCCAATTTGTCAACCAAAAATTTCAGCAATTACTCTGAGGCTCCTTCGTCACCTGCAATTCACTCTGCATCTTTGACCAAGCAGCCAATATCGACGGAGAAGGAGACAGTAGAGAGTACGGAAGGTACAGAGAAGAAAGGAAGGCCATGGAAATGGTACATCTTGAGTAGTATCATCGCACTGGCTATCATCATAGCGGCGGTGGTTGGAGGAATTGTTGCATCTAAGAAGAGACATTCGGCTACTGTGAATGAGGTATCTGGCGGGGCAACATCCTCGAATAACTCATCGCCAACGGAATCAGCGGCGATCGATTCGCCCACTTCTACGAATTCAGCATCGTTTGTGATCTCAACTGTTGCTCCATTCCAGAGAAATGTTGCCGCAATCTCCTACCCGTCCGACAATGTTAACAACTCCAGAGTTTATTACCAAGACAATCAAGGCAACATCTTGGAGTCACATAATAGCGCGTCAAGTGAAACGTGGTCAACGAGTCAAATTGTTACCGCTAAAAACGGCTCATCATTTGCTGCAGCTGTGACGATGCCCGATAATACTTTCGTGAGTGCTCATTCTTCCTGAAAATATGTATCTGCTAATTTGGATTTAGGAAATTACTGTGTTATACTCAGATTCCAATAATTTTCTGCACGACATCATATATGATGTGACTTCAGATTCATGGAATGAAGGAACATTATCCTCTGAAAACTACGTAATATCCGAGAATTCAAGTGTCGCGGTAATGTACTGGCAGTGTCGTTTATGCACCAACACCACAATCATCGCCTTTCAAGATGTGAACAACAAAATACAAGTCGGAAACTTGACTAGTTCGGGCTGGACTCTAACCCAAATGAATGTTCATGCCATAGACAACACTGGGCTTGCATTGCAGCCATTCTACCGTCTGAACGAAGCACATCAGATAAACTTATACTACCAACAAACAGATGGTAACATGACTATATCAGCCTGGAGATATACTAGTAAGCTTGTGACAAAGACTATTTTCACATTTATTTGGCTAACGAGTTTCTATAGCTCAGAGTTGGTGGTTAAATACAGCGACGTACTACACCCTAAAGTTCGGTGTCCCCATCGCAGCATCAGCATCTTACACCAGTGTTGTTTGGACCGGCGACGTAGAAACCGGGTTTGAGACCTGGGGCGAAACACTCACATTATCTCGCGCGGGTATCAAAACAAACACGTACATGGGAGCTCATAATGATTGGGAAGCGATGGGTGTTCATCCCTCAGCAATGTCAAACTCGACACAAAATCCTAAATTATTCAAATCGATAGCAGCTACAGCGATTGGAGCTGCGTTTGCGGTGGTGGCAAAAGACGGAAAAGCAGATGTGATCGAAGCATATCAGGTCGAGGACGATACGATAAATTGGAGCTCGAAAGGGACCGTCGATATTGGCAACACGTGGGGGTAAATGAAACAAATGTAATGTATATATTCCATGGAATTATGGAACATCTGTAATTTCACGCTTCAGTGCCTTCTTTCCTTAGCCTCATTCGCTTTCACTTGACATCTTTGTGTAGCGACTTCTTCTTTTACTCACCGAGAATATGCATGGCTGACTGCATGAAATCCTGCAGCCAACCTACCAAAGCTCACCACGCCCTTTTTTTCGCAGAGCTTATGGCCTTAGAGCAGCGACAGAGGATTCCCCCACCAAGATATGATCTCAGTCTCCCCGTATGAATGTTCTGCACCAACTTCCTCATATTCTTCTCTTTGACAACTTCCCTCCTCAAATTCCATCGCCGCTTTCTGAACACTTCAACATCACCCGCCGTTTTCGACATCTTACACACAAGATGGACGGCAGCTACAACCAATTATTTGAAGATATCCCCGATGATGTTTGGCAAACCTTTATCGATTGGGATGCTGCGAATACTTTCGACATGGGCACAGAGTGAGTGGCTTAAAGAAAAATGCTAAGTCACAGAAAAAGGGCGGAGGAGCCTGTATCCACAACACATTATCTACTGTACGCCCCTATAACCCTACAACGCATCAATCGTTCATTCAAACTTACTAAAAATAGGCAATGTCGTTACTATGGGGGAATATATTCTACCACAGCCTGCGCTACTTGCTCATCACCACTCGATACATCAGAGCTTGCACTTTACATCAAAGACCCAAACATCTTTTGTAGTCAAAGTCAAGCTCCTAATCATCTCCCACTATCCTGTGTGTCGCAGTGTGGCTTGAAGTTTCGTCACATCAAAGACCTCGAGGAGCATTGCAGAATCTCCAATCATGAAGCTCTTCACTGCCCATTCCCGGGCTGTCTCGAGTCATACAACTGTTCAATCTACAGAACGTTTTTTTGGAGAAAATATCATTTGAGAGATTTTCATGGCGACGCCAAATTATCATGCCATCATTGTGGAGATCTATTTGAAACAACTGACAAACTTGACAGCCATGGCACTCGTGCTGGACATTCTGCATATGTTTGCCCATACCCTGACTGTGGCTCGACTGCCGGGAGATTCAATGACTTGCTTCGGCATCAAGCATGCCATAGGAGCAACATTCCCCGCCACCCTTGTCCTCATTGTCGCACGTAAGTACTTTTTTTTTGCCCTCGTATCATTGAAGTTTTTTACTGACTTCCTTAGATATCGAGGCAACAACGGTTTCAAGAGGAAGGACCACCTTCGGCAGCACATTAGCAACTATCACAAGATTGAACCCATGAACTACATTGGCGATATAAAATCGTCCCCTTTTCGCTGTCGTCAGAGGAGTTGCATTCATCTCGAGACTTGTAGGACACAAAATCTTAGGTCTCTTGATGATCTTACCCAGCACATGCTTAGAGAGCACAACTCCTCTGCATTCATCTGCAACAAACAGCCCTGCGATCGAGTAGGACTTAACGGTTTCGAGACAGATAAGCTGTTGAAGGCTCACATCAAGAAAGATCACCCTTCACCATTTCAGTGCACCCATCCCGGATGTGATCGAATCGGAACCAAAGGTTGGCTTCGAGAAAGAGATCAGCAGAAGCATATGTTTCAGAAGCATGGAATAAGTGCTTGAGCAGAATGGGGAACAGGGCCAATTTCATCATCCTATCCCAAACAAACTCAGCTTCAGATATCGACGGATGACGAAGGGTTTATTGTTTTTAGTGGTTGTGTTTGTCTTGTCATGTTTTGTTGCCTGCACCCCGAGTCTCTCCTTATCTTTTGGTGTCTTGTCTATTTCATTATACCTTGGACTTGGAAATTTATGTCCAATTAAACAATATACAAAAACAGAGGGAGGGAGGAAGTCGATTGGCAGTCGATTGGTAGAATAAGAAAGGGAAAAATATTGGTGGGTTTGGAAAGGATGGAATAGTTTTGCTTGATTTATTTCGTTATGCTATTTGTCTTTTGTTACAGTCCTATTATCTTTCGTTATTCGCCTCATGTCTATTACAAAATACAGTCGTTACCGCAACTCCCACGCACAGCTCACAGTTCCCTTTCGTGACTGGAAACGATGTTCTAATTTCAGCATACAATCTAATCCTCCAGGCTCATGCCACCCACCACTTTCAGAACCTTACATTCACTCTTATGACCCTTTTCATTCCATCCGTTCGTTTGACATTCCTATATTGATCGTTAACTCGTCGAACCTACAGAAACTAGTTTCTCCACGTGTAAAAACATACCTTGCCACAATACCAAACCTCACTACATCCCTTACATCTTGAGAGCTCATCTGCACTAGCCTTTCTCTCACATGACTGGCATTCCACCGTACCTTCTTGGCTGCCTTCTTTTATGTCATCCCGAGCTTTGATAAACTTCTTACTCATTCCCAGTAATTTCTCGAGTGATGTTGGAATAATCTGTTTCCCTTTATCAGCTCCTAGACAGATCTCAAAAAAAAACCCCCCAAAACCCAAAAAACAACCCAAAAAAACTTAACTCACGATAAGGTCACCCCAAGTACACCTAATATACCCCTGTTTTCCCTCTCTTACACCATGCCTCCGCGGATTCGGTACGATAAACGTATGGCCTTTCTTTAATTTCTTCCCATTCGCATTATTCGCATTTCCATTTTCATTACCACGTCCACTTCCGCTTCCCTCCAATTGCGCGGGCGTCAATGGCGCCTCAAGAATAATCGTTAGCGCAAAAGACGCGCTAGCGGAATCTATGCAAATAAAAGTCGGGGTTGTGGAAAGCGTCATGTTTTGTGAAATTGTTCCTAGGAGATATGTTTTTCGGGGGGTTCCGGGCGATTCTTCATCGGTCGATGTAGTGGAGGAGGGATCGGCGGTGGAGAAGGTTAGGAAGGCGGGGGACAGGAGGTTGGGGAAGTTGGGGGACATTATTTTGAAAGGGGAGGGTTCGATGTTAGAGACTTTAGAGTGTGATTTCTCGAGTAAACTTGCTGGATTGGTGAGTTGGAATGTGAGGATGTTGTTGATTGATGACAGCGAGATGGTTGTTGAAATTTTGGGATGAAACACAACATGAAACATGGTGATGTGACGGGGTTCAACCATCGAGTATTTCAGTAAGTAATCTCATTTTGCTCGATTATTTACTTGAAGATCATTTGCAAATGCTGAACACGGTCATAGACATGAAAATACTGCATGAATGATATCATGTATCAAGGATGGTTTAAGAATCCACGTGTTAGTCACGTGTAATAATAAAAGAGGATGTTATCATGGAGTGGAGTGGATTGACATGCAAAGGGAGTCGGATTCAGCAAGTTGAGTTGTCCAATGTAACGAGGAAAGGTAGATCACTCCCCTTTACGACTGGGCGGGAATATTCTCTCCACCTTAGCAATAATGCGACCACTCATCATTCCACCACGGAGACTCACCGGTAATCACCAAATTTTCGGTGGAGACACCGATCGAGTCAGTCGTCATACATGCATTTCCATGATAATGACAATGTCCCGACCCATTTTATGAGAGATTTGAAATTCATTTTCACTCACGTTTCTACATTCTTCAAGACGTTCTTCATATTTCAGTGAAAAGGAAGAAACAATGTCATCGAACGATATTGCTCCAGCTCGAAGCGGGATCCCTCCCCTTCTCAATTGTCCATTCGAGATTAGGCTGATGATCTATCGACACTTGATGCCTTCAATTGACCCTTCGGCAGACTTCAACTGGACTTCAGCTTGGGATCCAAAACACCCAAAATCTCGATGCCAAGAGCAAAAACTCTACTCACCACCTATCCTTCACACGAATCAAATGATCTATCGAGAAGTCTTGAACGAACTTTATTGTTTCCTACCTTATCGAACATCAATCAGCAATTATGGTATCCGATTCTTGGGCTACACGTTTATCAAACCACCGCCAGCCTTCCAATATATTCACACTCTGGATCTTTCGATCCAAATCAACAGCTATTCCCATTCAAAGATTGCGAATATCTTGAAATCTTGCGTGGAGACCAGCTGCGCAAATGGACAATTACGTCGGTTGCAAATCAATCTCTCCTTCAGCCTGCAATGTTTCCAAACCAATAGGGGGAACCCTAGTGATCTTTGCAAATTGCTAGAGAAGAATCTCTATCCGTTAAGAAGGAACCTCCGTCGTCTAAATCAATTTGTTGTAAGGAGGTTGACGGACAAAGATATTGCGAGTTCCAGTCGGAGTGTTTCGGGTTCGTCTGTGGTACAGCGAGAGGAATTCCTGGATACGGTTCAAGGCTTTATGAACCAATTAGTCAGGGAGGTGATGGGACGCTGCAGTCCTTAGCCAAGACGACGATTGAGTACGACTGTAATTCGTATGCTCTGCTTCAGAGATAAGCTTAAAGCTGGACAATGTGGACTATTTCGGAAAATTCCTTCCCCTATTTCGCATGCCCAACCTCTTATCTCGACGTGTATCCTCCAACGATCGGATGATTCGAGGGAGGAGAAAACCGGACGTCAAATATTGGATTCTCATCCTACATCCATCCTTACACGAACTTCATCTTCTTGTCCATCCTAGAGTATGCGTTAGGATATTGTCGCACCTCATACCCCAAACGCAGTGGCCCGTTTCCTGTTATATCAACCACAAACCTAGCTTTGAGATCCAAATTCTACCTCGCAGCTTTTTGGTATTGGGAGATCATTTCATCTTGTTCCCATGGATATTGGATACGGTTGTACGCAAAATAAGCCATGGGCAATTCAATTTATCGCGGCACTGGCTTGAGGATGAAGAAGAGTTGATGGGGGTTGAGAAAGTCCGAGAGCGAGCGAAATGTTCTGAATCATGATAGTTAAAGGGAAAATGGGGGACGAATGCGGGGTTATGCATTAGTTCAAGCAGTGTTTGAGAACAACATTTCTTCTTTAGGAAGTAAACCAGATTGACTAGAGATTTTCGATAGAAGTTATAGTATGTCAAAATAGTATAAAGAGTTAAAAATTTAAAGAATTGAAATATTGAAATATTAAAAAGTTCCAAAGTTAAAAAACCCCCTTGATCTTTCCAAAAAAAAAATACTAATCATTAGTTTTCTAACTAATTACCAGGTTTTTATTAGTATATTGCTACTCCGGTATTGGTGAAATATTAAAATTTATAATCTTGTTACTTATTATAGTATATTTCAATGCTTAAATCAGGTCAATCCTGCTATTGTACGTAGTACGTACTGTAGATATAGCGATGACTCGCTAGATGAGGTAGGATCTTATATATTCATCCATAAAGGTTGCAGCTTGCAACATCATCTTCGTTTTTTAAGCGTTCGAAAATTCAATTGGCTGTTTGATTAATAATAATTAGCTTTCCTTCTTTACGCGTTGGATTGCATCTAGGCTGCCTACTGTGATGATACTATAAAGACGCAGTGGTAGCCCGTCTAGTTGACTCCTAATTTTTTCGTTTTATTCTGTCACATCTAAAGTATATGCGTTTCCTTCTTTATGTTGACATATGCATTGGCATCTTACTGTCATGTGTTAATGGTCTGTTTACCCACCTGTAAATTCTATCCTTTCTCTTTTGACTGACTCTTTTATAGCATCGACAATCTCGAACGTGATTACTCGTGGGCACGATGGCACGACATACAATGGCATCAGATCTTCCAAAGACCTCAGAATTGTAAGCCCCCATTTCAGTTGGATTTTGATCCTGATGTTTTCACACACTACTTATTGGGGATTTCGTCCTCTCGCCCATTCTAGCCTCCAACTGCTACTTTTGCTGATTGTTGTAGCAACCGCTTGGAGATTCGATAACCTTTGGTTACTTGTCTACTAATGAAAATGGTTACCGCCTTGGCCTTCTCGACTTACTCACTTCAGCTGGAAATACAGTTCAATATGTTGGTTCCGTTGAAACAGGCAATATGAGTGACAATCTCAATGAAGCGCACCCAGGAGCCGTCATATCCGATTTCGCCGAGTATTCGAAGCTGTCGCTTTCTCAGGATCCAAATCTGATATTGCTCATGGCTGGCACGAACGATATGAATGACTCGCCGAATATCCCTACCGCCCCAGATCGTCTTAGCAGGCTCATCGACGAGATCACCTCTGAAGTTCCGGAAATGATCGTTATAGTTGCACAACTTACCCCGGCCACAAACCCCGCCTTAAACGAATTAATGATTGATTTCAATTCTAAGATACCAGATATTGTAGCATCTAAAGTTGCTGCCGGCCAAAAGGTCTCCACAGTCAACATGATGGACTATGTTACTGTGAACGACTTGAATGATGGAATTCACCCGACAGATTATGGGTATCAGCAAATGGCGAAAGCATGGTTTGCAGGAATTCAACAAGTTCAGGAGAAAGGATGGTTAGATCCTGCAGTTTCCACCAAGACCACCCATTCTATTGCAACTGGTACTAGCATTGGCTCCAGTAACAGCAGTACGCCTTCTAAATCGGCTTCTAACCGACAGATCTCCCTCCATCCAGCTGTCACCATTTCTTTGTCGGCGTGGGTCGGATACTTTCTGTACACCTGAACACCTTGGATGACTGTGCTTTTGTAGTTTAAGATCATTATCATCATTAAGATTGATTTATGGAGGATTCCAGGCCCACTGCAGAGTGTGGGTGATTGCTTCCGGAAGTCAAGAGGATCTCTCACACCCTCCATGACATAAATCCTAGAACGCTACAAATTGTGGGCGAATCCGCACGAAGGCCCTACAGGGCCTACAGCTGTCAGCTGGCGTAGCGCCGATGCCGATGCCGATGCCGAGTTAATCGTATATACGCCTGAGCCTGGTCATGGTCAGTGTATGTTTAGCGTATCTGTATGAATCGCTGGAAATTTCGACGTAGTACTTTTTATATATATCAGCATGAGTGTAAATAAGTAATAATCGTACATTCTCCAACCAATGACATCGAGAGCTTGCACTTTAATTTGCTTATTTAAACTATGGCTCCTTCATCCACCGTACCATGATTCTTCTCTTTCTCTTTCTCCATCTCCTTCTGATTGCGATTTATTTCGATTTCGTACTTTGCTTCCTCATAGAACTTTCTCATACAAGCGTCGTACTCGTCTGAATCATTAATTATATTCTTAGCAAGGTAGTCATCCAAACGTGGCCCAGCTAGTTTACTGATTTCCTCCTCGAATTTGGCTGCAGTATCTTCTACTGCCCAATCAGGCAGTCTCCGGTACATTATTCCTACCCTTTTCTCGAACTCGCTCTTGATTTTAAGATACAACTGCCCGGACATAATTCTATGTTCAGGTTCGGGTGTCAGCGTGCTTCGTATCGCATCGTTCAAACTTTGACTCAGGTGGCCGTCAATGGGGTCTGTTTCCGCAAAATTTTCGCGTCGCTCCTCTAAATTATATCTCCATGGTCTAGGGAAGATTTTGCCGCCGGTAGCTAATTCATATAAAATAATCCCCACCCATACAACATCATCTGTTACAGTCGGGAGAGTCAGTATTGCCTATCAAGGAGAGATTCTAGAAGAAAACGAGGAAAAAAAGCTGCATTGAGGAGCAAGGGGGATGTCTACAAGTCACAGAAAAAGCGAGGGTTACAGATCGGGGGGTAGGATGGGTTGTGGCAGCACTAATAAAAAATAAATCGACTACGTACTCTTCAGTGCAGTATCCATGGGCGGCCATTCGCGATCTTCGGAAGTGGGCTCCTCATATTCGGGATCGTGGATAAAACCACCTTGTGGTATAGTATATGAGATTCCAAACTCTCCAACCTTTACGTGAGGATAACCAAATTCTCTATCCGGTCCCCATTTGAAGAAAATGTTATCCCGATGCATATCATCGTGAATGATGGGACCCCGACCTTTGTGAGCTTTCGTGGTGTTATAATCCGGATGTTGGTTGTGAAGAAAAGCTAGAGCGCTGGCAAGCTCGTAAAAGACTTGCCAGAGAAATAGCTCGGGCGGCCTGGCTTCGTGTTTTTTGAAGGCAGTCGATATACTTGCGACGGTTCCAGCATCGCAATATTCAAAGTACAGTCCCATGGCAGGCTGACCATGACCTGCACTGTGGTCGGGCTTGTATTGAACAAATGCTTCGAGATTGCAGATGTTAGGATGGCCATCTCTTACATATAGGAGATGGATTCTTGTTTCCCGATTTCTCTTAGCTCGAAGACTACGTCTCTCTACTGATTGAGAGGAGCTTTTAGTAGCCTCACTGCTGGGCGTTACAAGGGGTTCCAGTGTATATTCCGGATGCATGTCTCGCGGATCGAATTTGGCGAGTTCGAACCGGAGCTTCAAGGCATAACGTTCTTTTGTCTCTGTATTGAGGATCTCTATGGCTGACCCAAAGTTTCCCTTCCCAATGTAGCCCTCATACTTATGGTTCCTGAAACTTAACTTGGGGTCTGGTCTCCATTTATTACGACGGATGGTTAATTTCTTGTCGCGGATGGCTCTAAGATAGCCCCAAACCATCCTATCCCATGATTTCGTCGTTTCCGTTGACATCTTTTTTTTTTCAATTGATCCGTTTCCCAAATTTCGTTTCGCAAATCGAAGTTAATTAGAAATAGATCGAGTTGGCCATCACTTGTCCAAGTGGAGAGAAAAAGATATAACAAAGGTCACTGTGACATCAAAGGAAATTGGACTTCCTTGTTGGTGCCATTAACATGTTTCTTTGTCCAGATACGGGAGCAAAACAAGGCCTCAATTTGAATAAAAAACACAAGAGATTGTGGCCAGGCATGGAATGGAGTTTTTTGGGATACCGGAAAGAAATCAATACCTAGCTTGCAATACAAGGAATCAATGTTCTGTGATATATTGGAAAAGTAGCTGGAGTGCAATTAGCATGAACACCTTTACATCTTCGAGTATAACATCTCTATGACTAAAGTCCTCCGCCTTTATAAACCCAAAAAGAGAATGATGCAGTGATTACTTATATTCAAACAATTCGCAGTCAGATAAGAATATACCAGGCCTTTTCGAAATGTTTGGATGAATGTTCGAACAGAAGGTATTCAATGCAAGCTAATAAGCTAATACTAGGCTCAAGTGAAGGAGTTTGCTGCAATGAAAGCCGCCTAATCAGATGAGTACATGTCAGAAATTCTTATAGATGTACTCGACAACAAACGGAGAAAAATACAGTGGGCAGGCCTTCCTTATGTCTTCTCGCGATCTCCAGCCAGAATCTCCAATATAAATGTAAAATCCGCAGATCAGTTGAATGCATACCTAATATGTCCCACTCTGCAGCGGCTATTTCCATTGTCTTAAATCAATAACAGGAATGCTAGTAGCCTGGCTTATCAATTATTCCGTTCAGCGTTTGTGTTTGCGGTTGAAGCCACACTAGCTTCAATTTCTGGTCCATAAACCAAAAGGCCGCCAATTTATGCTGGCATTATTACAGTCAATACTCTTCCAGGCATTGGATTTCCGTTCAAACATCAGGAGAGAGAGAGAGAGAGAGAATGAACTAAACAAGATAAGAAATTCCAAACAATTTAGGTATTGATGGCCTTGCTTGTGGGTATATTTGTTCACTATTGAAGTACCGGTTTGAAAAACTGTAATCTAGACTATTTTGTTGTAATGGCATTCCGCGTTCCGTTAGTTCCCTTTCTCTGCAACCACCGCCACGCCACCAATGTGATCAATAAGAAGCACACTAGTACTGCTATACTGTAGGAACTTCTAGAATTGACTTCATCTAGTCATAGGCTCTCTTTATCCCCGGTTGGTGGTATTCTACTATTGAGATATTGCTCTAGGTCCTCAATCTCTAAAACATCGGCTGAATGCTCGAGGCCCCTATTATGTTATTAGCATGAACATAAACCACATGAGTTTTAAGGGTACACATACGGATACATGTTTAACTGGACATCATAACCTTCCTCGCGTAGTATCTCTGCCGTCTTACGACCCCATTCTGGTTTAACAAGAGGATCGCTGTCTCCATGACCCATCCAGATCTTAGTCTGCTTGTTAAAACCTCCTTCTGTACCCACAAATTCTTTAAGTTTGTTATGTAATAACAAATAAGAGCTCATTCCAAAGATACCCCCAAGCTGTGACGGACATGTAATACCGGAAAAAATAGACATGGCGCCTCCTTGGGAGAAACCACCTAGGACAATGCGATTGGAAGGGATCTTGTTATCTTCAATTTCGGATTTTATAAGTGAGTGAAAGTAGGCTTGGGAACGTCGAATTCCGGTTTCATCTTGATCGGCTTGAAGGTCACTGAAAGTTGTCTTCATTAATCGTGGTCAGCGAAAGCTTTCTGGATAGAAGAAGTGATGTATGAATGTATGAACGAACGGAATTAGTGCGCCTTACAATATCATACCAGCCTGGCATTGACATACCAAAGTTCTGGAGGATGGATTAGCATATGGAAGTGGTTCATTGAAGATGATTGGGTTATCATACAACTGAGATGGGGATGGCTGGCGCATTTGGAAATATGAATTTAACTTCTTGAAACTTTTGACGACGACGCCAATTCTCGGCGAGGGAAACCCATCCAGCACCACTGTCGCCCAGGCCGTGGGCCATGATGACAGTTGCAGTATGCTTGGTGACTGCGGGGATAGTGAGAGCCGATGGTGGAGGCATTTTTGTGGACTGAGGTCGTGGATGAGAATTTATGGAAGGAAAAGAATTTGGTGATTTAAGAGTTGCAGATAGATGTGGGTTAGATTTTAACTTCTTCTTCTATTATTATTATGTTTTTATAGAGAATAATTAAATGAGTGGAAGTGGACGTTTGAGAAGAAGGAGAAGTTCGAAGCTTCTCGAGGAAGAAGCTCTCCGAGGCTTTCCCCGCCGTATCGTGTTAAATTTATTGGTCGAATCCCTGCATCTTCCTTATCAACATACCTACATACAGTAGTACGAAGTACTCGAGTTAAACATATTAGGGTCTTGTCTCTACCAAGTTATCTACCCAAGTAGGTACTTGTCCTCCTTGACATACCTTTTAATTATTACAACATTATGTTGAAAATGTTTTGAAGAATCAAATGTGTTATATTATTGTATGACTTCCACAGTCTGTACACCTCTCAAATATAACACTTGAAGAAAAGAAACCCATCTCCTTCAAGCTCCACTTGGGATTTACAAAAACTCAGCGGGCATAATAACCATGGCACAAACAACACCTCGACCCCAATCCCCATCACAGCGTCCGCTCCCAGGATCTCCAACGTATTCATACGCTTCCACACTTCCTCTTGCCTCCACATTTTCACTTGCTCTTCCTCCACCGCCAGCTCCCCATCCCCCACACGCCGTCCTCACAAAAGCCGACCTTGAACTCTCTCAAATCGCCTACTCGGAACTCGTTAGCACCGCCAAAAGTTATCGACTAGCACTCGCAGAGCTCAGCTCATCCGCTTCGGCTTTTGGAAGCGCTTTAGAAGCATGTGCAAGACTAAAAGAGGCACGATCCGAAGGGTTGGCTCCACCAGGTGGTAATCTCAGTAACAGTTTTACGGCAAAGGGAAATTGTACTGGGAACCACTTGATGGCTGCTAGTGGGGTACACCAGTTGATAGCGAACCATCAGCAAATACTGTCGGAATGTGTATACCGATCATTTGAGGTGCCTTTACTTCATGAATTAGATAATTGGGGCCGTCATATAGAGGAAGAGGAGGTCTCATATAGGAAAGAAGTGAAGAGCAAGAGCAAAGAGATACAGAAGATGGAGAAAGAGGGATTGAGGCTGCACAAGCAGAGAAAACGAGATGTGCGGGGATTCAGAGGACATCTGGTGGAGCTAACTACCAGACTTGATGGTCTTACAACATTACACGGTGAACATGCAAGGGGGTTATTGAGAGATTGTCAAGATGTTAGCACCAAGGTCGTTGAAGCGAGTTCCTCGCTCGTTCGTGCAGAGGTGGAAATATTTGAAGCCCTCGCACGAAAAGGTTGGACAGGAGGTGGTCTTGAAGATCTGCTTGAACGTGGACAAGATCTCTTCTCCTGCGAGCCTTCTTCGGCGAACACTGACTCAAATGGCAGCCCATCCAAGATCTTCAGTATTCTTCCACAAAAGTCCATTCTTGTGGATGCTACGCATCCCGCTGTCGATTCACCCACTAAAAAGATGCACCATAAACGCAGCGATAGTCTACTTGTTGATAACAACCATTATCAGTCTTTAGCTGCAGTCGCAGACCGTGATATAGATGGCGGTTCAATTTTCTCCGAGCGGGATACAAGAATT
Organism: Myriosclerotinia curreyana; assembly: GCA_002162495.1. NCBI lineage: Eukaryota > Fungi > Ascomycota > Leotiomycetes > Helotiales > Sclerotiniaceae > Myriosclerotinia > Myriosclerotinia curreyana. Next base: position 54,416 of record NGKJ01000114.1, on the reverse strand, counting down.
CTCAATCGTTCTAGGGGTGTAAGGCCATTTAGTCCAGAGCAAGTAGAAAGTAGCCTAGATCCGTTGGAATTACCTCCACCTAGTCACAATGCTAGCCAACACCCGTCTCCCAGGGAAGAGCATAGCGAGAGATCAAGATTGGAGGCTTTCGGCTCCGTTACACCGGAGATTTTCAAGGACCAGTCAATTGCAGACTCACGGCTAGCCTCACCGATATCCTCACCTGAAATATTCGCAGAGACGGAGATGGTGACGGGGACGGGCGCGGAGACTGAAGCAGGCCCATCAGCAGATCCCGAGGCAGAGATGGCGCGAGAGACCAGTAGTGTGCACTCGGATGGCACCATCCGTGGAGACGAGCAACTCTCACCTCCCGAAAACGAGCCTGAACAATATGAAGACAGAAGAGAGCGAATATGGACTGATAGATATTATGTTTAAATGATTAGCACGTCGATTATGAAGTCACGAGTACTAATACCCCTTCTAGACTAGTTTTGTTTTCTTTGTTTGGGTTTTGGGTTCAGGGTCGGAGTTATATAAAATTATGTATGAAATGATGAGACGATTTGGAGGCATGTCGACAGACTTGACAAGAATAGATTATACAGATAGAACTACGGGTGGTGGTTTCATGTTTGATGATTGATAGAATGACAAAATAAACTCTCATGCTATATTCGCTGTGAAAAGTCTTGCGTCAAAACTCCTTTCGTCCAACTACCCATCCAATCATCCATACCTAATCTGTTGGTCATTTATTACATTTTGCTGCCATTTACAGGCCTCCTTTGTAGTTGGTGCGCAATCTCGGGTATAGTCTCAAAGCCTCTGCAATCAAGGTCCAACGCTTCGTCCTCCATAATCCCCTTCATTTCCCCCCTATAAGGATCCTAACGAATCACCTTTAATCATCCTTCTCTCCTCCCACAACTCCAAAGATTCCTAGGTATGTATCGAACCAGTAGATCGTCCTCCAATAAAGACTCGCTTTCGCCCAGTCGAACTCGCCGGTATCTGTCCTTGGCACTGTATCCCCAATGATATCCGCACTAAACCAATTTAATAATGGAATGTTGGACAAAACTTGTTGCGTGTATGATTTTTGGGGGAGCAGGGCTTGGTCGGCGGGAAGAAGTTGCAGTCTATGGGCTGTTGGAATTTTGCGACAGTAAAGGGAGGGCGCTTCGGGCGTGGCAGAACCTGCAGAGGAAGGTCGTTGCTGAAGCGCGACATCACCATCCATGACGGTCGATGTTGTTAAAGTAGTGGTATCAATAGTGTGACTAGTAGCTTGAGAGCCTTCTGGAGACTGACCGCGGTCTGCAAAGCGTACACTTCGGCCGATTTGCGACATCTCGGGAGTTGTCCATGAACGAGGGAGTCCGGATTGTTGAGTTGGACGTTGGACGCCAGGTAGTAAGGGACCGGGATCGAAGCGGTGTTTGTGAGCATTAGAACGAGATGATCGGTCTGCTGATGGTACCGTAGAGATTCCCAGTTCGTCTTTTGCAGGTGGTGCACCCCGATACAGTTCAGCGTGAACAAGGTGACCAAGTACTGCTTGGGGAGAGGCCTCTATAGCTGCATCTGCTGCTTCCGCAGACTCGAACGTAATTTTAATCCAGTGCTTCCCACCAGCATATTTTAAGGCCTTTGCCTTTTCTTCTGTAGTCATCGGACGTCTCCGCAGAACGGCAGGATCTCGGAGGTCGGTTTTGTATCTTCGTTCATCGAGAGGTGCGTCGCGAGGATAGTCTTCGCAAATGTGTCCGGCGATTCTTTCATATTCCCCAATAGCAGCCCATTGATGTGATGGTTTGAAACCTCGTAGTATAACCTCTGTAGGCTCCTTGTGTACAAATCTCGAAGATGTGCCGGCATTACCATCAATCGCTACTAAGGCATTGCTATCTCGAAGGTTGGTTTGCGATAATGAAGGTTGCATGGAAGATTTGCGCTGAGATGGACCTGATTCCGATGAAGCCGCAGCTCTTCTCGCGAAACTTGCAGCGAAAATTGCATCTGCAGCTGCTAAGGTCGGATCCTCCTTTTTAAACGCCGGCGTGCCAGTTCTTGATCGAGATCGTCTTGTTGATTTACCAAATGATCCTGTCTCGGGGACAGTTCTTCGAATTCTTGATGCGGCTGGATTTCCATCATTTCTATCCGAATCAGAATGATGAGCTTCCATTGTATGGACTTGAAAAGCTTACCCAGGGAATAGCATAGCATAAGGTCTTTTGATACCATCTTCGCCTACATAACACTCTTCTTCTGGAACATTATGCAATATTAATGGTGGCATTATGAAATTATAAAGTAAGGGAGAAGAAGAATGTGAGGTGTCTCAAAAAGTGGTATATTCTGGAATTCTTGAGGATCTATCTCAAATTCTTTACTGTAGAATTTCTAGTCTCACGTTTCTACGCGACAAAATCTAAAAATATTCGTTGCTATGGGACAGACAGACAGAAGACAAAATTTAAGAAATGGTAAGGTTCAAGGGTTCACCAGGGATTTCTTTTTGAGCGGAGTGGAAAGCGGAGAGGAAAGCCGCACGCACGGTTCAATTGATTGTAACGTCATTCTAACTTCTTCCCCAAGCTTCAATATTTTGACGACGACGACAACGAACAACAATTCTATACAATATACACTATTAAAATCAATTCAACAAACACTCTCAATCATTAATCAAAATGTTCCGATTTGTATGTGCAATGATTAATCCGAACCTTCTGGCCCATCATAACAGATTTACAATCACTAACTAACAGTGTTATTTAATAGCATAAAACTCTTGATGTCGTTACTCTCTTCCACAAAGCAAGCTCTCCAGCTTCCTTGAGAGTTCATACCCTTTTAAAGCAAGCATCTGCCAATGCTGCTGCAACCGCTACAGCAGATCAAGCTAGCGATCACTCTGCTCAAACCCACCCAAGAAGAGAAGAGTTCGAATTGGAAGTCACCGAATCTGCACCAACCCCAGGTCAGCTCAAGAGCATTCTCGAATATATTGGTGTATCAAAGGTTGGCAGTATTGTCACAGGTGCAAAGGATGAAGCGGATGCTGTAAGAAAGATCACTTCGAATGAAGAAAGTTTCCAAAGACCTCTGGTATGCTCCGCACACTTCTCTGTATATTGTGAAATGATCTTTTGACTAATATTTAATGGATAGACTGTGGATTGGAGCAATGGAAAAGCAGTTGCTGGAGATAATGAATCTGAGATATTGAAGATGCTTAATGTGTCTTCCAAAAACTAGTCGTTGCATTGTATATCACTTCAAAAGTTTAGAATACCAATTTGTTCTCCTCTCCTCCATCCATCCATTCATTATTCAAATCATCTCACATACTAAACATGATATGTTGGAATAAATGGATGATATCAAAATAGGGAAAGAATCCTCATTGATGAAGATGGGTCTACGTAATGTACTTGGGGTCAAATATAGGAGGTAGCAGTCTTATAATCATTAATATGAAGTGTGCCCCCCCCCCTTGATGCAGATTATCCTTCTAGCTTCAATTTTCATTACGCAAAGTTCTAAGCAAACCATTGACGATTTCTACTCTAGGATTTAAAGTTGGCAAGACAGAAGATGAAACTGTAATTAAGGACAATTTCATAATGAGTAAGTCTTTCAATGTAGCTCCTTCATCCAGGTTAAATGGATATGGATATGATAAAAAAGAGCTCGAAACATGCTGACGATACCAAGATAAAGGGCCATGAGATGAAAGAATTGAATTTCATTCACTTGATTCACTTGAATCACTTGAATCACTTGCAGTGAAATAGTATTACTGATGGTACCTAGGTACTTATGGGTTTCAAGTTAGAGAATGAATTTTTACATAGTACGGATCTTTGACTCTTCATAACTTCCTAATAAGTTAAGTTCGCCTACTTATCTAAAGTAGCTCTTTCCAAAAGCTCAATCTTCCTTCCTTTAATATTCCCCTCATGAAAATTTTCTTCATCCTTCACCTTCTTCCCTTCCTCCCAACTTTCCCACCAACATTTTCTTTCTTTTAAAAAAATCTGCATTTTCACAATCAATCACATCTCGTTGCTTTCTATTGCAGGATCGAACGAGTCGTTTACTGTCGCGTTGAGCTTTTACATAAGTTGCTGTTGCTGGCAATAGCAATAAACACACTCTGAACGCATCAGCAACTTAACAATAATTCTATAAGAATTCTACACCTTTTCATACAACACTCGCAAGAATTTACAGATCGAGAAGAAGAGTATTTTCTCGAGTGGAACGAACCATCTACTTCTGATTTCGACCTTCGAACTGAGGTCGAACCGTCATACACCACAATACTGTGAAAATGAGTCGTCAACCCCCATATTACCCCGTCGCACCAGTACATATGATACAGCACGATCTTCAACAAGAAACCAACCTGGGTGGACCTGCCGTGGCTGGGAATGCTTTTCAAGTGCCTCAAATACCTCACGAACCTCAAACGACTGCAGCCGCTCCTACAATATGGCAGGTTCAGAATCATAGCAGCGCGCCTGCCCATATCTCTACACATTCTGGCCTCAATCCAAAGCGTGAAGCTGTTCCAAATTCTAAAGTCGCCCCCATTTCGTATAGTGAGGTGAAGGTCACCGTCAAAGCCAAGGCTGCCAGCTTGAGACAGACACACCCAGATTTGATCCGTGGTATCAAAAAACCCACCCATTGGGACGCTCTTTACTTTCTTTGGGACGCAGCCGATATACAATTGCAAGGCCCGGAATTCCTTTATTATGTTATGTATCAACTTGGCGAGGAAAACGAGCAGCTTGATCGCGAAGATGAGGAGAGGCTGAATGCTGAGATCAATAATATTGTTCAAGAATGGATCGCAAGCCATAGGGAAATGGTCTTGAATTCCGCCCCCGGTAGCATGTACAAACTTTTCTGCTCGGATCTTTCCGAACAAGGCGGCTTTTCTCAGCGATTGGAACCGGTTATCAGCAAGGCTTTGGAGGCTCATCGTTTGCGTTTGTTGAAAGACACTACTCGCAATCCCATCAATGCCACAATCCCTAATTTATTACAATCCCATAGTATACCTCGAGGGTTGCATCATCAGGCCGCGAACGCTTCTCACGCCAGAGCTGTTTCTGACAAGGGAGTCTGTCTTGACCAATCTGGAAAACGAGTTAATCGAACAGCTGTCCCTAATGCAACTGGAAATCAGCGCACTCCCATGCAGGCAAGCGAAGGGAATCCCGAGTTCCATAGTTTTGGTTCAGCACAAAAACAAGCTCAACCTACGTCTATGCTGCATGGTGGTAGGAATATTAGCATGCCATCAACTTTGACGTCTCAGAACCAATCGGTATCTGTCAATAAAAATGAAAATATGAATCCACCACAGAGATACGATAACTTCACGGGGATCCCGCGCAATATTGCCACTGGTCTCAATATTTCGCCAACTCGCCCTAACGGTTATCGCAACGACAATGAGCTTCACAACACATCTAGACCTCGTGGAAACTCGATTGAAACACCTCGCGATAGAAGAAATCAGTGGACAGCACCTCGTGGGCCTCATCAGAACAAATTTATGCAACAATCGCAACACCAACGCCCACATAACATGTCCGGTGGTACAAGAGGAAGTCCCCCTCGAGTTCTTCAGTCCGAACCTATTTATGTTCATAACCTTCAGCATGCTTCCGGTTTCTCTGGTAATACCTCAAACCGACTGATGGACAATAAAGTTTCGGTTGGTGGCCGCATGGATCTTCCAAACGATGGCCGAAAGGTCAAAACCTTTCAACATTCTAAGATCAACCAATCTTTTGACTTCGGTCTCATGGAAGGAGATCCCAATTTCTACAGATATGATGACCACTGTGTGTATGTTTATGACCCTTCCACACCAAGAATTACTCACGGCCGAACTCTGTATTTGAAGGGTCCAGATTCGAAAATGTTTCACACTCATCAGTTGAAGGACTTGATGTCCAAAGTCGGAAATGTTGTGTCAATCAAATTTTTGTTTCGGCCCCACAACAATGTCCCAGTCTTTGTAACGTGAGTTTTTAAACCATCTTCATGATTGAAAAAAACTAATCTTATTGTGTTGGCAGATTTGACGCCGATGTCTTGGCAGTTGCGATTAAAGCATTCGATGGCTACGAGATGCCAGATGGACGTTTACTCACAGCAGGATACCCAATAGACAATGGTAATGGGAGAGAGCGGTCTGGCAGTAATTCAAGTTACAATAGTTATCATGGGGACAATCATGCTCGCTATATGTCTAATGCTGGACATGATGGTCGAGGCTATCCAAGAAAGACTTCAATATCGCAACATCGTCCATCAAGATCCCAGAGTGGCCAGAATCAATTTCAATATCCAAACGGCAATCATACATCAGATTTCCAACATAATCGCTCATTCCCTGTGCCATATGCAGCAGTTCCACAACAACAGCCACCAGGAGCTGCACTAGGCGCCGTCATATCGGAAGTTCTGCAGCATGAAAGAGGAATTACACACTTCCAACAACAGCAAATGCCTCTTGCTGCAACGAACAGAACAAATACTGCCACCACAGCTCATCCTCGATCGTACGGTGGAGCCCAGCCAGAAACTCATTGTGTGAACGCAAAGTTTGAGCCTGGTCTCGCCATACCAAATATGCCTGACCTCCCAGAAAACAAGAAGGAGAATTCCCCTATGAAGCGAAAGTAAGTGATTCCTAAATTTACACACGTTGGTTGGTTGCTCACAATCAATAAGATTTACTGGAGCTACACAGTCTACACCTCCTAGAAAGGAGTCCAATAGAGCCCCTGGCAGCAATCACAAGAAGACATCAACGTCAAGAAAAAACACGTGGGTCTTAGTGTTCGTCTGGAACGGCAAAATTTTTCCATGCTAATAGGTTGTTAGGACCCCGGTGGTAACACCTGTGAAATCAATGTCTCAAGCTCAACTGAATAAATTGGCATTAGGGGAGCTTGCCAATCAATCACCAGAAGTGGCTTCATCACCGCCTTTGCCTAGTCAAATTGTCACAGACTCGACAATGGGTCAGGTTTTCACCTCGAAAGCCACCGCAGAGCCCGAGTCCATGAATTTGGAGAACATCAAACAAGCACTGGCGGTAGTTCCAACAACTTCAAGCCCTACCAATAACCTTTTGCCAAAACCATCGAGCGAGACGGGAGCCATGAAGATCTCAGAACCAGTACCCCAGGAAAAGACCAAGAATTCAAAGAAGTACAAAAAGCAATCCAAGCTTACCACCAAGGTCGATATCGATAAAGGAAACAACGTTATTAGCTCGACTTTGGCTAGTCTTTCACCAGCCGTCTCTGAAAGCACAAATCTATCACTCAATGGCGAAGACAAATTATTCAGTGGGGACTCGACCAGGCAACCAAGTTTTTCATCGACTGAGTCGAAATCTAATGATTCCTTAAAGGATTCCACTCCCCTCACACACGCTGGTAAGAACAAAATCGAAAAGTCAGTTCAGAATGAAAAGGCTTCCGCAAAGCCCGTGTACAATGAAGTTAAATCTGAATTCTCTTCGGTCTCAAATGTCACGCCAGCTCCAACTTCACCAATGGTGCCCCTTATCAAGTTCAATCAGAAGAGAACAAAGACTAGTGTGTCTACAAATGATTCCCTTAGTAAGAGCCGTTCATCATCGGCCAAGGATCTCAAGAAATTGTCCCAGTCGAACAATGCGGATAATTATGATTCTTTGACAACGGCTACTGGATCTGTCGTCAAAGCTGAAGCCAAAACAGTTAAATCCCAGGGGAAAATCTTCCAGGATGGCAGCACGAAGTCTTTTGGGCAACAGGAACAAACAAAGATGGATTCGAACCAGAAGAAGCGTGGTGGATCCGAGACCATTCAGGAGCAGGAAATATCTTCAGTTTCAGCTATTACCCCCGACTCATCCGACTGGCCAGCCTTGGCTCCTTCCAAATCTCCCTCTGGGAGCACTGCGGATGGAAAGCCACCACAATTGTCTGCTTTGCCAGCAAACAATTTTCGCCAAACTACAGCAGTTATCTTGCCGGCATTGCCACTTAAGCCGCGCCGACCATCGTAAGAATCTCGAGTCTAATATCCGTTCGCCATGACAGCTGAAAATGCGTAGGAACGATCGAGTCGGGAGTGAATTTTGGCCATTCGTAAGAAAATGCAAACGGAAGGTCTCATCCAAAAGTACTGGTGGATGATCAATCACGTAGCATATTCTTTCAATGCCATATTAATTTGATGTTTGTATTTACCAGTATCCCTCGCTATTGAGGTACTATAAATGAGAGAAGCTGGAGGGGGATCAATCCATAGCATGATCGCTTCGTATCACTAAGAATAATGATACCCAATAAGTCAGTACACTATCCATGCGATTCAAATGTGCTTGTTAATGCGGTTATCAATACCTTATTTGTTTTTTGCTGTGCCTCCCCTTTGATTGTAATTGATGTTTTTGTGCGTTTACCTCTGATGTATCTTGAATTTCTGGACTTAGGTGGCCTAGTAAAGTTATAAAGTACAGCATCTATGTTCTGAGTTTTTCAAAATACAGCTTCAAGGGCCACGCAGCTTCCAAACATTTTCTCACCGAGACTGTGTTGAGTAAAGTCATCCCTCTATTTATCTTAGCACATTTATTAGGCGAGATCTCTGTAGGAGTCCAATATAGTGATGGGTTCTCATAAAAAGTAAAGGGGATTAGACGTCATTGCTGAACCACAGCTCTAGACGTTAGAAAGATTAGATTCAATCCTCTTTCGGCCTACAAAGATAGGCTGAAAATAAACTATGTTCCTGCACTGAGTCTCCCTCCCCGTCCCTCATTCCCAAATATTCCCCTACTATTTGTGTTGAGCGTATCTTGTTTTAATAGTGAACAACACTCAGAATACAGTGACCATTACTAATTGTGTTTCTCTAGCAATACATTTATTACCCCCGTCTCTCGATATGCACACATGTTCACCGTATTGAGTTGACTAATTGGGACTAGACCTGTAAAATTCACTGGATATTCCTATTTTGGAAAGTACTTGACCAAAGACCGTATCTAATCTAGAACCTTATAGATAAAACCTAACCTTGAACCTGGTTTCAGTTTCATAAGCCCTTTACTACAGAGCTAGATCGGAAATGTTCGAGCAGATGTGGAAACTTCTATCGACAAGCCTCTACCATCTTCTGTCTTGCCCAAGTTCTCCTAAGGTGTTTCAGACTACAAGACTCGACTTCATTGCAACTCCGAATCCGAATAAATTGTCGTTTGCCCAGGCGTTGTCAGTTCTTCTACGTCGCATCTAAAACACCACTTTCAACTCACACAACCGACCTCTAATTTTTCATTCACTTATAAGATCGACTCGACTCTCTCTAATCCTTTACCCCAGCTCGAGTAAATATCAAGTGTTACTTATCTCCTTTCATCATAACAGAACTTTTAAATACCGCATTCTCCACACAATACCACCTCAAAACACCGAATTACTGAAACTTATTGAACGTTACACTATTTTTTTTCTCACAAATACTACAAACGATCAATATGGCCGACGACGATAATAACGGCGATTTGCCAGAATATGTTCTTGGTCGTACACTAGCTGAGCATCGAAAAGTTAGTATGCAAACGATTCTGGGCTTCTTGAAGGAAACGGGTTACTCGAAGTATAACAAAAGTCAGCTGATGCGCCGGCTGAGTGAGGTGGAGAAACGTATGTCAAATGTACAGAAACAATCCATTGTATCTTGGTTAAAAAGAGGGTCAAGGGGACCTATCGTGAACCAATCTACTCCACAAGCCGAACGACGCTCACAGTCACCCTCAAAGCTACCTCCATTTCGAGTTACCAAACGCAAGAGAACCGATGAATCCGCACCTAAGGGCTATGAGAATGCTGGACCCGCGGTCGAACACCCGCCAGAGCCGCCAGAGCCAAAGTTACCATTGAAGGAATGTTGTATCTGTGCAGAAGAACTCACTTTTGATGTTTTTCCTAATCAGATCACTGGTGATTGTGGGCACGATGCAACGTGTTGCTTTACATGTCTTTCGCGATCTATTGGAACACAAATTGAAAGCAAACCATGGGATCAAATTGCGTGCCCTGAATGCCCAGCTCTTCTGTCTTTCGATAATGTGAAATCCTTCGCATCGGTGACCGATTTTCTTAGGTATGACGACAACATCTCTTTGCCCTTTATGAGTCGGACTAATACATATGTGAAACAGATACGATAAGAACGCACTATTGTCCTACATTCGCAATGATCCTAATTTTACGAACTGCCTTGGCCCTGGTTGCAATGACGGCCAGATCCATTATGGTGGCCACGATCAGCCTATCATGACTTGTGGAACGTGTCGCTTTAAAACTTGCTTCACTCACAACCTGCCTTGGCATACTGGCCTTACGTGTCGACAATATGATGATGACCAGCAAAATAAAAGAGTGAAACAGGACAAAGCGAGCCAGGCTTATCTCGAGAAGCAGAGCATGGAATGTCCTGCGTGCGGAGCACACGTGTCAAAAACTACTGGTTGTGATCACATGAGATGTGAGTGCTCTCATTCTTTGAAGTTTAGTGAGACGTTGGGCTAACGATCAGTAGGTAAATGCGGAGCGGATTTTTGCTATAAGTGTGGTGTCGATTACAAGGTATTGCGCGGCAACAACGAAAGGCATAAGCCGACTTGTCCTCACTATTCTGGCAATCTTCCGCCACATCCTCAGCAAGCACTTGCCGCTCCAGCTGGTCTTCGAACTCCAGCTCGTCTTCGAACTCCAGCTCGTCCTCGAACTCCAGCAGTAATCCCAGCACCGCGGTTAGAAGTACCTGGGGATTTTAATTCGGCACTCGATTGGTTGTACCCTCGACACAGTGCGAACGCAATACCACAGCAAATGACGCAAGGTTCTCTACGGGAACTACCAAGACTTGCATTGGCACTAGGACAGGAAACGCCCATAGCTCTGGAAGTTCCTCACCCACCACGAGGTCTTCTCGCGCCAGATGTACAAGTCAACGCCCGAGCTACTGAACTACTCGGTAGCAGAAGAAGTATCATAAACAGAATTAATGATCCAAACTTTATGAACAGATAAATGTAAAGGAGCATTTATCTCACACGGAGCTTGCTACATCTGAAGGGTAGGATTTCTTACAATCTCTATGGAAATATTACGCATTGGGCGATTTACAGCTGTCGGGGTGGTAACTCAGACTTTGAATTACACTTAGGACAGGTGGTGGGAAGGATATTCGGCAAATTGAGAAGCAAAAAAGGTACCGTGTGCAGGAAATCAGTCAGATATAGACGATAGTTAATCTATATCCTTCATTTAATCATTTAAGGGCTACATGATTTCCTGGAAGTGGTTCAATAGTGATTTAATCTTATTCTAAGTAATATACATTGATGATTTCATACTTAAGCAGCAGAAGGTAAGATCAAAATATCTATGTTTCCACCGCTAATTAGAGAGTTTTTTATTGAAGGAGAAGGCGTTAGGGGGAAAGAAGACTATGCGAATGTCTATTGAATTGAAAGTAGTAAAATGATTTTGAATCTTTAAAAAGTAGTAGTAGTAGTAGTAAATTCATAATCGATTTGATCTAGCTGAAGGTTGGCTGACACAAACCATACAATGCTATTATTGGTATATACATTGATTTAGAAAGGAAAAAGAAACTTTTGGTAAATAACAAGGACTAAGAGCTGGTTTGAATGCCAAAATCCGCTCTTTTCCTCCAAATAATCCTCCATTTTCCACCAAAAATTCCGCTTTTTGGTTTGGTTACTATAATGCGGAATCCGCCAAAAAAAGTGAAATTTTAATTAAACTTTAATAAAACTTTAATTTTTTTCCGTAAACTTTATTTTTTTCTGCATTTTTTGTATAAAGTAGATTAAAAAGTACAAACTGAAAAAAGCTTCCTTTACTTTTTTTCCGCTTTTTTTAAAGTTTATATTTTAAAGTTTTTTTAAAAATAAAGTTTATAATTAAAAGTTTTTTAAAAATAAAGCTTATAATTTGAATTAATACAGAATACACAAATAAACCAAAAAAAGTAGATTTGAAATTAGCTTTTTTTTTAATAAATTTATTAAAATGTAGAATTCGCTATAGCACAAAAAGGAGGATTATTTAAAGGAAAAGAGCGGATTTTGGTAGCCAAACCAGTCCTAAAACTTCTTTTTTTTTATATACCTTTTTTACCAAACCTTCTTTGAAGGTACAACTTTAAACAAAAACTTTCGGGATTCTTATCATATCAAAACCATTTTTAATTCCTTAACCTTAAACTATATGGATATCTTATATTTATTGCTTTATTCTTCTTTTCCATTATCTTTTTTTATTCAATTTATTTTAATATATTTATTACTAATTAATAAAATGCTATGAACTTTATATTTTAATTTTTTATATACAATATATATTATTCTATTTATTTCATTATTCTTCTATTTTATATATAATATACTTTTTATATTAAATGTTTTATTAATACTTTTATAAGCTAAGAAAGAAAAGATAAATCCTTTTAAACAATAATAGATTTGGTTATTATATAATTAATTTTAAATTGTATTCAGAATATTAATATTATATAAAATATATATAATATAATTATTTTATAAAGTTGTTATTAAATAATATGTTTTCTTTATCGTTTTAAGAATCACTACTTTTTATTAAATAGTTGAAAGTGAATCGCATATTATAAGGAAACCAAGTCTTATTAATATATATTTACAATATATTATACAAAATTATTATTTTTTATTCTTAGTAATATATAAATCCTTTTTTCGTTTTAATATCTTGTATAAAGTATTCAGTAGTTCTCTAAGCTTTTTATAAGTACTTGCTATATAATTATTATTGTTTTCAATAAAAGTAAAGATATTTATAAAAACTTTGTATTTTGTAATTTGAAGTTTTAAGCTATACAAAATCCTTTTAGTATTTTTTAAATAATTGAAGCTAATATCAAAAGTATAATAGAAAGAATATCTCTTAATCAATTATAAGATAATTTTGGGTATACTATAGTATTGCTTTTGTTGTAATAGCTTTCATAAGTATTCTGTACGATTTATATACTTTCTTATTTATAGTAATAACAATATCTCTATAATAATACTAGATATCGATAAGCCGTTTTGGGTGAAAGGGTTATTATATCTTTATAAGAAGGATTCGATAAAAATTGAGATGAATCTTTCGAAAAATTGATTTTGCTTTTTTGGTGTTCCTTTCTTTAAAAAGTACAAAATTTGTAAGTATATAAAAATCACGTTTTGGAAGCTAGTTATTAAAATAGGTGTACTTCTTCAATTCGCTAATTAGGGTTTACTTTTTTTTCACCCCCTCCCTTATCGTAGTTTTTCGGCAATTCGTCACTTTTTATTTATAGTATGAAAAGTTCCCGATGAGCTTTTGTAACTTTTCAATATCAAATAAGAAAAATATAATGAAATCATTATAATTATAATATTGATTTTATTAAATTGATTTCAAATATGTTTTTAGATTCCAAATATTCTTTATTATAGTGAAGTTATATTCAAAAGTGACGAATTGTTGAAAAAGTGACGAATTGCTGAGGCCACCTCATTATTACAATGGGGGGCGAAGAGGATCGTAACGCCCGATTAACCTAGACTACCTATTCAATGAGACAAAGTGAATTGAAAGGGATGTGCTCTTGTACAGCTCCTTAGATCGATTCTTATATGCCTTTCCCCGCACCCGAATTCAACTTGGTCCGCCAATCTAGGCTGAGTATAAAATTATCTGCAGGTCGTGGGTGAGCGGATACTCTTCTTTATAGATTACTTGTTAAGAAGTGTGATAGTCTGCTCTCCTTGGATCGGCCGTTTGGAGAGCCGAAAATTACTTGCTTTGTAAATCTGTTTTCATCTACAAAGGTCAAACAATACTGATCAATATTTTTCAGCAAAGGCTTCGATCTTACAAGTCTCTTCAGGAGGATGTATTATTTGCAACGAGCCGTAGGTTCTGAAACGTTCACTGTCTGTATAATATACCTCAGGAAAAAGCTAATTCGCGTCCTTAGATCGAGTAGTCGAATGACAGGATGTCGACCGATACTAGTCCCACCTCGACGCCATCAAACTGTGCACATTGTCAGGCTCAGACTCATATAAAATGCAGTGGCTGCTCTTCAAAGCTCGGCGATGAGGCTCAGGTGTTCACGTACTATTGCAGTAGAGAATGCCAAGCTGCCCATTTGAAAAGCCATAAGTCTTCATGCAAAGCTCATCAGACCAGAAAGCTTCTCTATCGTGCTGGCGGGACGCTCCAGGAGATCTTCTATCACTACCGCGAGGTTATGTTTGACAAGAGGATTGTGAAGATCGAAAGCATTAACGGGAAGCTTTATACTGATGAAGAATATCCAGATAAGGCAAGCATCCTTAAAATACTTCATGATTTTCCAGCCAATCTGGTCCAAAGTGTGGAGGACAAGCATGCCATACTGGCACACCTTGCATGCTTTGATGCCACTGCATTAATGCATGAGATGACTGAGTATTTCCTCACTGGCAAGCAAAATTTATTTACGCATGAGCTGAGGCAAGAGCTGACTAAATGGAAGGGATCGCATCCAAAATTCAGGAGGTTACCATATCGGTAAAAAATACGAAGAGAGAGGTCAAGCAACTTCTCATCACAGGAAACTACGATAATTCTCAGCTTCCACATTTTTGCTTCAAGATCTTTCTTAGGAATGGCGGTGGTGTATATAGTCTCAACCTCACCAGCGCCCAATACGGTTACTATTATCCCGTAACACCTTGGTCTCAATACCTGGATAATCGGATTTTGAATGTCATAGACTTTAGGGAATTTGGCTCCGCAAAGACTCGATACACAGCAAAAATTGAAATCCCAAGAAGTCACAGTGCACAGGTGGCTCAGTTGAACCAAAATTGTTCTAGTTCAATGAGAAAGGCTACAGACGTGTGGGAATCAAAAACAGGCATAACGATATTGGCACTTCTGAGATTACCTCAACAACAATTCTAGAATAAGAGCAAGACCTTGTGTGCATTCATCGCCGAATCATTATCCTTTTCTCGAAAACGTATCCTGGAGAAAACAGACGATCTTCGCGAAAACCGCGGCGGCAATCCCAAGATCTCCTTGAGCTCCGAAGAGCCCAAGGATGATCTGTGAAACATGTTAAACTGGTTCCAGTAAGGGATATCCAATAGAAAATCCGAGTCTGCGTGAATCTTG
>NGKJ01000114.1:13667-39008 GCA_002162495.1 Myriosclerotinia curreyana | reverse complement strand
GGGCTGAGGGCTTTGCACTACTTGATACAGAAGCATGTTTCTGAATCGTGCTCAAAACCAATCACTGAGGCTTTGTGGAGTGATATTTCTCTGGCTTAATCTTCAGACAGGCGAAAGTCATCTTCGGCGGGGGCGATGGTAGATTTTTCAGAAAATTCATATAACCATACTGAACCCGTTCACCATCTGCTCGTGAACGTCCATAAATTGCGCCCTGCATTGTTGCTATGATTTTAGCAAATGACATTACTACGAGAGAAAACCTCTCATCTGTTTCATCACTTGACACCTCATCCAGTACCCTCTTACACTGTAGACCATGATGCTGATCAGACTACAAATGATTAGCCGACACAGTTTATCTGATACAGAAAGGCCGGTGATGGACAGCAAATTGCATTTATTGGTGCAAGTCACAGCATTCGGACAATCAAACCCCAAGAGAAGATTAAAACAAACGCGCTAGGAATTGGATAACACCTCTCGCTTCAGCATCTCGAAAAAGGGGGATGGATTACGCCTGATCAGGCTTAGTTTGTATGGTCACCCCAGGGTTGGCGAACTTGAAACATTTTTTTTTATACTCAAAGCTATCATGTTGCCATCCTCACTATCCTCACAAACGATGAGTATTGCACAGGGGAGCTTTCCCGGATTTGAATGATGATTTAGTGGACCGCCAGATTCAAACACAGCCAGTGCGAGGGATAAATAGAAGCGAAGAACCTACCTTTCGAAGTAGGGTCGAGCTTGGAGACTGCTCACTCGCCCTAATACATGCCAAATCTACTGACTGCAAGTTTCAAACACGCATTATCTTAAATAAACATAATTATTTTAAGAAGTATTTCTAACTTTTGCAGGCCCAGTGGACAGTGTTGAGACCCAAATTATCCTAGCTTTCCAACCCATTGGAGTATCTCAGAGCCAACAAACGGAGGGAAGTACCGGTGGCCACATAACAGCGCCGTTACTTTATTGGCATCTCTGGCGTTCATCATGGTTACCTCCTGCCAATTACCGACCCCCTTGGGTGGAGTATGCTATTTGCCGTATGTGGTCGTGCATAGAATCAGATGCCATTGAGTACAGTATGCAACTGTGCATGTCAAGTCTGATGGTACTGGCAAAGCTTTGTATTTTGCCATAGCTAAGCTGAAGACAAGAATGTGTGATTGGAAATATCGAATTTCAATATTTGTAATAGCAATATTGGATGCGTATCATTGTATGTAGTACACGATCGGAAGAAACGGCTTCCAGATGGCCTTCTTCGCTAAGCCAATAACATACAGTGAACGCATAATTTCAAGCTACACTTTTACCAACAATTGGACCATTTGTTCTCACGTCTAAGTTTTTCAAAAAATTCAGAGGATAATGTCAAGGTTGGCAAAGATGTGTAAGTTTTGGGGGGTCTTCGAAGTGGAACATTGAGTTATACCTACCTACCCAGGCATGCGTGCATATGTAAGTTACCGCATGTAATATCTCCTTTGAGATGCGCTCGGTGTTGTCAGTTTTTAAAGTGGTCTTATATGTCATACTTCTCTCTAATTGCGCTGATAGGAAGAATGCCGGCCAAGCAAACGATAGAAAACAGATACGTGGATGTGGAAAGGCTCAAGGCTTTCTTGAAAGGTCGTTTCCCAGGGCAAAAGTTCGAGGTAAAGGTAAGGCATCATATTCTTCGAGACGCGTGTAGGGGCTTTTGTTGAATATCATGCTGACTTCAATATATAGCTTCGACGTGGGCGATATTTTGTGGAAGCCCCCGAGATCCTTACAGTTGTTTGTCTCTCTTCGATAATTTTTATTCGAAGCTCATGCACTTACTGATTTATGTGGTGAAGGAAGAAATCGATTCTTGTGCGAATTCAGCTGCGAATGGTGGCTGAGCCCCTGTAGTTGCCCAACACCCAGAGTCTGCCTGCAGGATGCTTACCACATTCCACAATGATGATGGAACCGAGAAAATAATCTAGACACTTTGGCAATTTGAGGTCAGAAAGGGCAGAAAGGGCAGAACGGACAGAAAGGAGGGGGAAATTGATGAACTTCATAAATCATTATCCATATCATCCCAACTTCAATTCACGATCTTTAATTGCTGTATCCCTACAAGTTATCGTCGCACTCTTTAGATTTTCTTACCGCTATGTCTTCCACCTCGTACATCCCTCCTCAAATCATCGAAGGGCATTATGTGGACCAAAATAAGTTAATAGCCTTGCTACAAACGGTGTATGGAATAAGGGATGGCAAGAATAATTTTCGCGTCGAGGTGAGATCTGTTCAAAGCTTTAGAAAACCCGTTGTTAATGTTCATTCTTCATAGTTACGAATGAATCGCTACAAAATATATCGCTCCGATGATCATAACGCTACAACCTTGACCAAGGCAAGACCCGCCCGAGATATTCTGGAGTATCGTGCTGATGAGTCACAGCAACAAATACAAGATTGTCGAACATACAAAAGACACAATTGTTGACTTAGGAAATGTTATGAAAGAGTTCAACGAATGGGTTTAGGGTCTAGAGGAAACCCCCGTGGGAGATAAATAGTTCTATGGATCTGGAAGATATGCGCTCTATGAAGGAAACTTCACACTTATTTACCATAACCAAAGCCTTGATTTGATATCGAGATTTGAATGGAGAGGACAAGGGCAAAGCTCTGTTCCCGGCTTTCGAAACATAGTAATAGATTCCGAAGCTCACCATGCTTTGCGTCCGCAGTTGAATAGTAACCCAAAAGTTTTGAGCTCCTCAGAATTCCAATAGCTTTGCTACATGTTCTTTTGCCTAATGAGGAATAGTTACTGTTGTAGCATACATATGCACAGTTGTAGGCTGTGTGCGGGGTCAATCTAATTCGCTCGGAGTGAAGTAACCTTGAACTATCTATCACATAAATCAAGCTCTCTTGACGGATATCTACGCGTTCATATGGCGAGAGGAATTTAAACAATATACAATATACGAAAGATGACGAGATACCTTCAATCAGACGACTCAACGGCACTTCAACGCAAGATTGAAGCCAAGGCGAATAGTCTATTTACAACAACAGCGGAAAAGAGCTCTTTGCAAGTCATACGGCTTTCAACGTCCGGTGTCGCAAATAATCAATCAGGGAATGCGGCCTTGGAAAACACTTCAAAGGTCTGCGAAGTTTCGCAAATCAATCTCCTCGAGAAAGCCGGGGATCGTTGCCAAATATTTATCGTGCGACATGATAGGTGCTGGGCGAGACTAAACATAGAGCGGGAATTGCTCGAGCATCTTATTAGTATTTACGATGTGTGTGAACAGTTCTGGAAGTGCATTTTTGCGTTTGGTTTGAAAGAAAGGGAGAATGAATTTGATTTTCCCAGGTTTAGGAGAAGGGTGAGCGAGAAATCGTTTGACAGATCTGAAATCTATGGTTTAGAAGGTGAGTTTCACATCTTGTATCTAGCTATGCATTGACAGGAGCTTATTTTGAACAGATTCAATGTATGTCGTCCGCCAGGCAGAGCTTAACGGTCGAGGCAGCACGAATCCTTGGTCCATCCGCCAGACTGCAGTGTACCATGGAAGAAGGCTCGATACACATTCCAACCCAACAGTTTCGATCAAAGATACACCCTCGACGTTTTTGTTCATTGCGCCCACCAATGACGCAGAAACAAGAATTACACAGTATCTTAAAGAGTGTGCCATCAACAGACGAGAAATTTCACCGTGGGATGTGCATAGACTCATAATATCAGATAGTCTATCGGGATGGCCAGACTATATAGCAAGTCTAGAAGCTAGACTAAGGGAACAGGTATATTCGAGTCCGATATCCCATATCGAACAGCCAGCCCTGATAATGTTTTCACAGACAAACTTGATAATATGTGCCACCGATGATGCGGACGGAGACTCTTTGTTAGAGCACGGCATCAATTTTGACACGAGACAAGAATTAAAGGTGTTGGAAGATTATGTGCTGGATCTCTTGATGATTCTCCCGACCAAAGTAGACACTATTAAGAGCCTTCGAGATCAGTGCAAAGACCATTTCAAAAGACTAGGAAAAGAAATGACGACCGAAGAGAAGGCTTGTCATGAGTTCACACTGAGAGATTTCGACGGATTTGTAAAGGATGCGGAGTTTTGTCTTGGTCGTGCAAAAGACTTGAAAGAGAGAATACAATCTACTGTGACTTTGGTGAGTATTCAACGGGTGCACACCAAGTTTCACGAAACCTAACCAATTCCAGCTTTCGGATTTCTTGAGTCACGAAGAAAACAAATCGATGCATCATCTGACAGTGAGCAAATCTGACTTTAACTTCTGAAAATACATCTGACTCCGACCTAGGAAAGAAGCACAAAAGACGCAGCCGCGGTCAAGATCTTGACTATGATCACATTGGTCTATTTACCCACGACAATTGTTGCGGTAGTTATCCCCATGTCCGACTTACTCTCTCTTTGGCTAACTCGGATTAGAATTTCTTTTCGACTCAATTCGTGCAGACGAACGATACTGGACATATGTCAATAACAGAAAACTCATGGATACTTGCAGCCATTTCAATACCTTTGACAGCTTTCACCATCGTTCTGTGGTGGGCCTGGGTATACTTCGCTGAAGTAAGGGCTACAACTTTGATGACATCCGAGTCGTCAACTCCTAGCCGCCAAAACAGCTTTCGATCTTTCATTTTTACCAGAAAGAATAGTCTAAGTAGTTTGTATCCCTTCAGAAAAAAACGTAGAGAGGCAGATCTCGAAAATGGAACGAGTACTAATGCGATCAATACATCTTCTCCGCCGTTCTTAGTTCATGATTCCGCTGTGGGCACCTGGTCAACAACAGCAACAACGCTAAAATCCGGCTAATCTCTACATCTGTGTGGACTTTGAGCCATGGGCCGGTAGCGTGATTATTAACACGAAGAGAAATCTGCAGACCATATGGTATTATGTTCTTTATTCTATAAATGGTTTTTCTAGGCACCAATTATGTAGGCATATACAATTTAGTGAAAAATTAACTAAAAGAGCTAGTTATTTCATTCCTTGAGTTTATATAAAATTCAGAGCCGCAAATATTTTCTCATTCATGTCTCTAAAAATCGGCCAAAATGCGAGAAATTAGATTATGAGGACTACAAGTCTTGGCCAATTTTGAAGGTTCAATTCGACTCACAATGATGAATCGATAATCTTGGCCACCTTTTCCCAAACGAAGAGGTTTCGGTGTGATCACCAACAATCATCAATACATGGCAATCAAACCAATTAATTATCATCCAAGGAGAGAACATCTTAGCGACTGCTCCGGTGTAACGGCCAGGCAAATGATGCCCATCCCCCACTTGAAATTTGAACCCCCACTACTCTGAGGCGATATGGGTGAGTAGTGTAGTAATCAGCATATAAATTTTAGGATGCCAATTCAATGCTTCTTAAACTCATGAATGTACATGAATGCTAGGAAAAAATGACACTGTGTCCCTACTAACATTGTGGTCCTCATCCAAATGACAATTTCCTGCTTCAGAAAAGCTTCAAAGAGAAAGTATCGAAAATATGCCTCCGCCACAGAAAATGACTACTGTACCAACATGAAACATGAGGCTCTCTTGCAGGCGTCACTACGCCCGAAGGAACATGTTTTTCATCGTGTGTCTCAACACATTCCTATTTAGTACACAGAGTAAGCCTTTCAAGGGTCCTCGGCTTCCAGGCTGTAAGCACTAATCCTACAATTTATTGTACCAATGATTTTGTTCATGCTGACAAGGTCATAATCCTTTGCATCCGTATGTGATCACAGAGTCGGAGCCTCAATCTGCCTTCAACTGATTCATGTATGCGGATTGAGGCTGGGGTTTTGCCTCGTTGGGCAATGAAATGGTGAACATGGCTCGAAGAAACTTTTCTTATTCCATAAAATTGCACCAATCTATCATTTTCAAGTGCAAAACATATTCCATCAAAGCTTGTTACGGTTCTCGGCAACTTCTCAGTGTTCTTGAAGCATTTCTTCCAGACTTTAGCGGTGATTTCTCGATGAAAATTATCCGCCGCTCGGTACAGTGACTAAAGAGTGGAGAATAATCCATCCTAGAAGAATCAATGGCACAACCTCCAAATCCATATTCTGTAAGACAGCAAAGAAGTCTTCTGTAGCAGTTACCACCTCACTGACAGCTTATTCAGAGTAGCTCGACTAGTGGATCAACTTCTCGCGACACAAGTGATGATGATTCTCTTCCGAAACCCACAAATAATGAACGGCTAGCTTTGCCACTTAGCAACAGCGCTTGGTATAGAGTCTCCAGTGAAACGCAAAGCTCCGCAGTTATACCCGAAGCACCTCAGCTGCAAATTAGAGATATTTCCAATCGTTATGGTTTGTCTCCCTCGAGAGAACATGATCGACCCCATTCACGACCACATTTACAAGCCCGAGTAGCTTCAAAAAGCTGCGATTCGTTGCATGGGCAGTTACGTGGATGTCGGGTGGAAGCTTATAAGCAGCCGGCCAGACATTTTGTGCCCAGGTGCCGGCGCGATGCACTGCTTACAGTTGACGCAGTCACAAACGATATTATTAGGAACGACAAACTCAAAAGCGATGGATCGATCAAATTGGAGGATGCTAGAAGGTATGCTGAGAAAATTTGCAACAACTTAAAAGGTATATATGCGACTTTGGCGTATATCAAGAGGGGTGCGGATGTGTACCAATTTCTTGCGCAAGATATTTCAGACAAAGAACTTCCTTTGATATACAAGATCAATGGACAAAATGCTGAATTGCAGACATCATATAAGAGACGACTCGACGGTCTCGAACATTGGGATGACGAAGAAATGGAAGAGTTCTATGATAAGCAGTGGTGGATGACAGCGCCTGTATTCAAGAAGAAAAAACATCTCGAGCTCGACGGAAGACAAATTTTGCCTTTCATTCCTTTGAAAGACAGCGATGGAGTGAAGGAGTCAAATCAAGGCGCATACAGCGAGGTGTTCGCTGTGCATATTCACCCTTCTCACCATAACTTTTGGACTAGGGACTCTTCACTGGTAAACTTAAAATCGGTCTTTCAAGGCGTGTACTAATGTTTTGCAGGCCGAAGAGCCGCTGGTAGCAGTGAAAAAACTATTCTCATTCGATGAAAAAGAATTCAAAAAGGAAGTTGAGGTTCTTAATATTCTCGGACTTAAGACAGAACACGGGCATCTCATTCGCTTATTGGCCACTTATCGACAGCTACGATATTACCATTTAATATTCCCATGGGCCGATCACAATCTACGTAGTTACTGGGAACATTGGTCAAAGCCAGCCTTTGATGAAGCCACAGTCATGTGGTCTTTAAAACAAATGGCTGGCATTTCTGATGCACTATATCGCCTGCACGATTTCAGAGTGACAATCCCACTAGATGTCAGCGGTGCTGGGAAAGGTGCTGCAAACGTGCGAGTACAAGATGATGGTCAAATAAGCGTACGGGACGGCGAAGAAAGGTTTGGCCGGCATGGCGATATCAAGCCCGAGAATATACTTTGGTTCAAAGAAGGCCCTGAAGCGAATGACCCACGAGGTGTTTTAAAGCTCGCAGATTTCGGTTTAGGAAGATTCCACGGTAGAGACTCAAAGTCTGGGATACGGCCATCGGGAATACGCTCATCTCCCACTTACGAACCCCCCGAATGCAAGCTGCGACGCCCGGTGTCTCGTGCTTATGACATCTGGAGCTGTGGCTGTGTATGGCTCGAGTTTATTACGTGGCTTCTCAAAGGCAACTCTGAGCTAGATGTGTTTGCTGAACGGAGAAGCCGTAGCAATACAGCACAGCATGCCACCATCGACGATGACTATTTCTTCACCATAGAAGAAGGTGCAGATCGCTTCCCTGATGCAGATATTCGACTTGGAGTCAAACAATGGGTTGACGAATTGCACCAACATGAGAGATGTTCCGAGCTCATCCACGATCTGTTAGATCTAACGATGAACAATCTTTTGCTCATTGACTCAAATCAGCGTGCTAAAGCCGGACAGTTCAATCGTAATATGAAAGATTACTGTGGCAAAGCTAGTGCAGATAAGGACTACATGTTGAAGCCAGTACCTCGGCCAGCAAAAGCTTCCCATCCGACACCGTTACCAGCAGCACAGAACAAGAAATCTGGACCTCATATCGTTTTCAACGATCTTCCAGAGACAAACATTTCTCGAAACGCTAGTGTGCCCCTCAAATCCAGAGCAAAAAGTCCCAAATCCAAGAAAACGGTAACTTGGCCAGCAGATCTCGCCACTGGGTGATATTGAAAATGCCTATCGCCTTTGAGTAATTTACATGATGAAATGCATGAGCACACATTCGAGATATATAGATTGGGAAAGGTACGCATTGATCTACTACTTGACTATTGTGTCTCTACATATGACCTTCATCTAATTCATTCTTCAAGGCAGAATTGCATCGAGTCTATAAATGAAACCACTTGGTATTGTTCAGAAATGAAGGGTTATCGTATTAGCACAAGGTTCAAACCCCCAAATTCGGACATGTAAACGTCTAAGAACAGAAGTGAAGTGGGAAGCCGAGCAAAGAAGCTTTAGAATTTTCTTTCGTTGAGTTCATTGGCAAAGCTCAAAAATTGTAGACACTAAAGGCGACTGGAAAGCGCGAGGTGACGCAGAAACGAACAAAAGAAGCAAGTAAGTGCTGATTCAAAAGCATGAAGATTAGCACGCTAGCCTATTCTTCGCCATGAAATGAGGTTAAATGTGAGCATTAGATTCAGCGAAGAAAATCACAGCGGATTAGCGTGAGTGCTTCAGGAAATGTATTATGATATCGTACTCAACACCTATTAGTAGCACTGTACCACTGGTATGTTTGTGATACCCTCCTTGAAAAACTCCCAGACATGATTACCATCCAGAAAGCGCGCCTTCGCCTTGCTACAACTGACGCGAAAGATGTGCAACAGAAATTCCCATATATAATTTGCAACCTCCTTGAAATAGGATAACAGAGTTTGGAAATTCCATTCACTCGCTGCCTTCTTACACATGAATGTTGCCCACCCCAAAAGATTATCCTTCAATCCTTCCACCCCCGTGAAACTCTCTGCAAAATCAAATGTGAAACCTCGTCGTCCAGGACTGCATACAACATGTATATGCACCAATTCGCCGATTGCAAGTCTTGCGAGCGAGCAATGAAACAACCACGAGGACCGATTAGCATGTTCATTGCGGGTCCTCGGATGTCGCGCGATGCTCCTCTGGTATTCCAGTTTTCTGGGCCTCAAGTATCTCTGCATAGTATTCCTCCCTCTCATGTCTCTCAATTTCCGCCAGTTGCCTCGTCACGACGGTTTGGTGTTCGATTTTCGGTAATTTTCGACCAGCTGAACCATAAATTGAGTCGAAGAACTCAATTTCAGTTTTGAGCTTGTTTTCGTCAAGAATTCTTTTTTCAATCTCCATAGGCGTGCGATAGTGTTGCATGCGAGGATGAAGCTCAGGGTGCATCTTATTGGATCGGTATTGTCGAATATTACGAATCAGATCGATATGACCTTCTGTGAAAATGAGATCCGCTCGCTGGTCAGCCGTAAAGTCCTTCTCTAAGCACTGCAGTGAGTCGCATTCCTCATCCGTCTGATGAATGCACGCGTCCAAATGATATATTACAACGTGTAGATTCAACAATGCAGGGAAGCGATTTAAGATCATGGCAACAAAAGGCTCCGCTTCATTGTCATCGAACACGACTTCGGGTATGCGCACAGCCAAGTTTTCAACTCGAGAAAGTTGAGCTAGGTCAATATTGCCGAGACCAACGCTAAATGGCAAGTAGGACTTGAATGTGTTACCGTCGAGATAGAGGATATCGAGAGAACAGTCGAAATAAGTTCGCGCCGACCCAAGACCGTTATAAAACGTCTCAGGACATGAGAACATCAGGCCATAATGTTCAAGTGCCACCATACGGGATTCGCCACAGGCCGACAAGATTGTTGGCGCAGAGTGTCCGGATACAAGAAATGTTACTTTGCGATACCTGGGAACATAGAGATACCCTTGGCAGCGTTCTTTGTTGCATCCTTGTTGTTCTTGTTTGAGATAATGATTGCGTAGTCGTAACAGAAAAATACGGGGACCTGGCAGAGCAAACTTCCAGATTCGTAATCGCAACTCAACAGGAAGTTCCCGAAAGCGCCAGAAATTGGTCGCCACTGGCATAGTGTTGACCGAAAGTCAGGACTGGACCGACAAAAGGATGGTGCAGGTTGATGAGGTAGGAGTGGCTGATAGAATCGAATCAAAGGCTTGAACGCTAAAAGTGGCCTTTGAAAGTCAGTATCTATTGTTTGTGGGTACAGGAGGAAGCCAGAGTATTGAAATTGAAAATAACTGTTGAATGATGGGTTGTTGACGAATGTTTTGATGTTGGTGAACAAAATCTGTTGAATGTGTCTTAGGTTAGAAGAAACTCAATGAAAAGATATAATGTACGGGCTATAAAATTAGTCTAATAATCATGTGAATCATAAACGAATCAGGTATTTCAGTGACCCTTGGATTCACTATCATCCATCAAAGATGAACACAAAATAAAGCTGCATGAAAGGCAATACATTTGGTGCCAGTCATGGGAATTTTATCATTTAGACAAGGCGAACCTGTTATTTGTTGCTCATCAAAGCCAACCTTACTAATAACTGTCAAGAATATCCAGCTCCGCCGTCGATCTCTCCTTCATAAACTCCACAAACTCTGCGTCTAATTCAAGTCAGTAATTCTCTCCCTCACTCTAAATACACAGTCATATGGGATGACTAGAATACTTACAACTAATCTTATCCTCCGCATCTACCGACTTCATGATTGTATTATCAATCTCCGAATCGCTAATAGTTTCTCCCAAGTTTCCTAGAACCTGTCTTAATTGCGCCGCGGTAATGGAGCCTTTCAAAGAGGGATCGAATTCCTTCCACGCAGATTTCAATTCTTCTTCTGGATCTCCGAATTCGCTTGTCACAGGAATCGGCGCCGACTCTGCCTTTAATTCATTTTCACTTGGCTTTGGTTCTTCTGGCTTTTCTCTGGTTCGACCGGTCATCATCGAGATAAATTCTAAACATGGTCAGTGAATATGGGCGAGTGAATCAACAAGAAGAGATTGAGCCATACCATCGAAATTTATGGTACCATCACCATCGAGGTCAACTTCTTTAATGATCTGTGCAAGTTCTTCTTCGCTTGGATTTTGTCCGGACTGCTTCATCACACGGCCAAATTCCTCTACGGTAATGTTACCTAAAACAACTTGTTAATCATGATCCTACTGTAAGTCGCTTCACACAATTTACCCCCTTTATCCGTGTCCTATTAGTCATTAGCATCATATAAATTCGCGAGACTCGCTAGAATGAAATTGAACTCACGTATGCATCGAATGCTTCTTTCAGAATCGCAATTTCTTCATCTGAAAGTGGTTTGGCCTAGATTTATACTCATCAGCAAAATGTTCAAAATACTGGGTGAGGTTCTCTACATGCCATGATGAGAAAACAAATTATGACAGAGAGTAATTAGCTTATAGTACTGTTGAAGAGGTAACAGGTAGGATGAACAGTTCTTTGACCAAGATACTGGGGAAATCAACGCTTTTTAAATGGGATAACAAGACCCACGGACACCCATACACGAGTACTCCCCCTGTGTCGATCATACACACGTAAGCCAATTAATCATCCCAAAACATCATGTGGAACGTCAACCTTATCAAGCGCGCCGCCGGTAGAGTGAAAAGCATCATTCGCGATGGTCGAGTCCTAGATTAACTACGTAACACTCAGCTTTCCGTACCTAGCAGTTGACTCCCTCGAGTTGGGCAGTCTGGCACAAAAACGATGCAACAGTGACTTAAAGGTTCTCGGTAACAATGATGTAAGGCATAAAATCACGTGTTTGTATCATCACGTGACTATTACCTCGAGCAATCATCTCCCATCATTTGTCGTCAGCCATCAAAACAAACGCGACAAGAACAACTTCCTGAGCCTCAAATCTCTACATTTAAACACCAACATCAAACCCCAGCACCACCCCCAGCCCAATCCACTAAACAAAAAGCCTGCAGCATCTCCCACAGCTTGAAAACTGCCTTGTGTATAATATATAAATACACCCAGGAGGAAGCTATCAACATCAATGGACTATATAATATAATATCATACAATATCATATAACACAACTAATCCCACACTCAAAAGAGAAAGAAAAAGCTCCAGCCCCTACCAAGATACTTCTCCCAAGATATAGACAGCAAGTAGATTGGATATTAGAGAGGAATTTGGTTCGATATATAGGTAATTTGATATGATTGATTGGTTGATTGATTAATGTTTGTGTCAAAGTAGAAGAGACTTTAAGAATTGAGTTTGAGTAGGAAAAACGAGAAGGAAAGACGAGAAGGAAAAAGAAGAAGAAGAAAGTGTACGAGATTTAGGGATGGATGGGATGTCCGCTGGTATAATAAGTTGTTCTCTCCGCATTTGATGGTGGGGATTTGTGATGAATTGTGATGAGATAACACAAAGTCCAAAGGAAGTATGAGAAATGGCGATTTGGGACACACACCCTCAATGTCCATACAACTTACACGGTCCAAATTTTGATGGCAATTATTTACTTTACTCTCCAAGTAAGAACGGCTGGCGAAATTTTATTGTATTCATCTAATAGTCCATGAATCTAGACAAACTTGCTGTCTTTGCTTACATACAAGTCAACGTACTCATCTACTGCCATTGCCTCGAGTCTCTTAGCGTCATTACCAAGGTCAACCAACTCCTTGACCTTGGCGTCACTGTAATGTGGACCTAAATGTCTCTTGTACTTGGCCAAAATTTCTGGCTTCGCTTCCTCTCTTCTCAATCTGTGACCCAATGGAGCATCGACAACGACCTCTTCCAAGACTTGTCCATCATTCAATGTAACGGTCAAAGCATTTGGAATAGTTCGCATGTTCTCGTTGTGGTAATCCTTGGTGAATTGCGGATCTTCAACACAAGCAATCTTTTGTCGAAGAGATTCAACCAAAGGAGAAGTGGCAGCCTCACCACCATCTGTGTAGTCTGTAGCCTCAAGGCGTCCAAAAACGAGCATAACTGCAGTCATATATTGGATGCAGTGATCGCGATCGGCAAAGTTGTCCATAGGCTTGAATTGTTTGTCGATGATACGAACGCAAGCTTCATGGGTTCTACAGGTAATTCCCTTAATATCAGCGGCAGACTTGCCTTGGTCTACCAATTGTTGACGAATACGCTTTGCGGCTTCGATGGCGGTTTGAGAGTGGAACTCGGCTGTCAAATGTTAGGCGAGATAATGGGATGGAAAGTCGAGACATACCAGGATAGGATACCTTGAACAAAACATTCTCCATAACATAGCTACCGTATGGGCGCTGGAATTCGAATTTATTTCCCTTGAAGAGAACATCGTAGAATCCCCATACTGGAGCGGACAAAACTGTAGGAACACCAGGTTCACCCTTCATAACCTTCAAGACTAAGTTTACGGCACGCTGGCAAGCATCACCAGCAGCCCATGACTTTCTTGACATGGTATTTGGGGAGTGTCTGTATGTTCTTAAACTCTGCCCATCAACCCAAGCTTGTGAAACTGCATCTGCAGTTTGTTTCTCGCTCAAGCCCAACAATTTAGAAACGACAGCAGCACTAGCAACTTTGACAAGTACAACATGGTCCAAACCGACTTTGTTGTATGAGTTCAAGAGTGCCAGACAACCCTGAATCTCATGTGCCTTAATCATAGCTTCCAAAACCTCCTTTATAGTTATAATCTTGCCATTGCCGAGGTTTCCTCCAGCTCTGTTTGTTCGAGAAATCCAATCTGCGACCGCTAGAATTGCTCCTAAGTTATCGGAAGGATGGCCCCATTCTGCGGCCAACCAGCAATCATTGTAATCGAGCCATCTGATCATAGCACCAATATTGAAGGCACCATTCACAGGGTCAAGCTGGAATGGTGTACCGGGAACTTTCGTGCCATTGGGAACAATAGTCCCTTCGACAATTGGACCCAATAGCTTTGTACATTCTTTGAACCGTAAACCTTCGAGGCCGCATCCTAGAGTGTCGAGGAAAACAAATCGAGCTGTGTCAAACTGGCAGATTCATCAATTAGCGGGGTAGTCAATGATGTTATTGTAACAGCTCACAGCGAGATCAGAGTTGATTGGAGTATTATGGACATAGCTGGCGATGTCCTTAATCTCCGGATCGTACTCTCGAGCTTGGGGTGGTGGCGGGGCCCCAGATTGTAAAGGCGACATGGTGGAGAATTGTTTGAAAGATGATGTTTTTGTTGAAGCCCCGAAGTTTGCTCGAGTTCTCAAAGAAAGTGGGATTCTGAGGCTTCGTGATTGGGCTGGTAATCGAAAAGTTCTTGATGCCGTTCGAACACTACGATGAATTGCCGACATTGTCTTTTGATACTTTCAATCAATGAGGACAAATTGACCTTTTCCAAACCAACAGATCAAAAAGTATAAGAGTTTCCTTTTGAATTGCCAAATAATTGGTGAGTTGTTGGATTTGCTTTTCCAGGTTCATTTATCATTTGACTTTACCACCCTTCCCCAGGGATCTACAAATTTCCCCCACTTGCCTCGGTTAAGAACGGTTCAAACCTTAACGGCATCGGAGTTAATATCAATCAATGATGGGATAGAAGTTAAGACGAGAGGGACATCAATATCTACAGTACTACTTTTTGTATTCGTCCCGTTCTCCATTATTATGATTAATCAACTTCAAAAAACTAATCAGTTCCCATCTAAAATTGGATGATATATATACATAATACATATACACATATGCAGGGGAAAGAAGACCATCAACCTTTTCCATCATGATTTTACTTTTTACCCTCTCCAAACTACTTAAAGAATCCACTGAGAGCTCGCATTGGTAATCTTTCATTATGATCCTTCTTTCTGGCATTTAGTGACTGGCCATCAGGTTCCAGGTATATATCCCCATGTCGAATGAGCAATTGTTCTCCAAATTTTATATCCCGTAGCGCTCTAACAGTAATGCGCAATCTCCCCGCCCAAACTTCCGAACGCGCCTCAACATTTGCAGTTTGATTCGTGCCCCTATTGATCAGTCTTGTCCATCCACCTTTGTGACCCGAAATGAGTGTTGCTATAGGGTCTGTATTGGTATCGATTCGCTTCGTCCTTATGACTTCCGGGTCAAACTCCAGCACTTTTCCATCCTTGTCAACAGCAGGAGGGCCATTAAAATCGATAGCAAACAGAGAAGGACAGTGGAATTCGAGCTCTGCTCCGAGAGGGACGAATTCTCCAAGGCATTCGCCAATAATATGACCTTTATATATTGCCTGGAGAGACCTGATTCCACGATCAAGCTGTTTTGAAGTAGTGCCGGACTGAAACTCTCTGATCTCTATCAGAATTTCATCGAAGGCTTTGCGCGACTTGCATTGACAGATTCTATTTCTTTTTGGTGCTTCTGGTTCCTCTGCCCCCTCTGCCCTCTCTGCCTTCCCCGGTAACTCTAGAGGCCCCGTCCGAAGGCCACAGGCAACGCACACGGGATAATTCTTGCCCCATTCTCGACATGGATGCTGAATATCCGCAGGTGGATAGTCCCAATCAGGTGGCCAGCTCAATGGTGGAGCGTAGCCCTTGAAATTCTCCTTGTTGTATACATTTTCTTTCAGGTTTTCGAATGGAAGTGTAACGACACCCTGGTGTGCAGGTTCGAAGTCGTTGGGAAGGGGTGTGAACAAACAGGGAAGGAGTCTTCCATCCGATGCGAGGTACACTTCAAATGGGTCTCTTATTGACGGGCTCAGCTGAAGATTTGGGTTCGTGTCTAATCCTATTACGTCGTGACCAGTTCGAAGGTAAACAGTATTGTATGGAATGTGTCGCGCGATAGCAAAACCTCTAATGCTCATATGCTCCAGCGAAAGCTTAATCTTGAATTCTTCCCACAAGGCTACAAATGGAAATGCCTCTTCGCAGAATTCAGCTTCAGATCCATCGGGATTTTCTCCATATCTCAACGCGGTGCGAAAATGTTCCGATAGCATGAGCACGGCAGCGCTATCAATCCCAATGCCACCTTTACCATCCTCTGGGTTCGAGGCTAAGCGCACAAATCGCTGAGAGGACGTGAAGTGTCTGTGGCGAAGAATCTCTGCATAAGGGTCATACGTCTCGGAATTAATCATCGTGGGGCGTACAGAATGTTTTTGGAGATCCTTGTAAACACCTTCAAGTAATTCCAAGCCGTGAGATTTAATCGCTTCTCGTTCGATGTCGATCGTCCTGTCTAGCCGTGACGCCTGTTGTTCTCTTGCTGCCCGAGCCTTTATGAATGCTTGCCGTCTCTCTGCAGCTTGAGCCGCAGAATCATCCTCGTGCTGTCTCTTCCACTCACGGTTGGTTTCCTCAGTCGCCGTTTGATATTGCTCGGCGACGTGTTTTAGATCTTTAGCAAATGCTGCTTTAACATCTCTGATTCTCTGTTCCTCGCGAAGCCTCTTTCGCTCTTTATACGCAGCTCTAGCAGCGGGACTCATAGATTCTACTCTTTGTTCCTCTACTTCCTTCGCTCTCTTCTCGTCCCTCGCTCTCGCTGACCTTTTAGCGGGTGTGAGTTCACCGGAACGTCGTCTAGAACGGCGAGATGAAGATCTAGTTCTAGAAACAGGGCGACTGATTTCCTGGAGAGGAGTGTGCTGGCGTCCCCTTAGGCTTCCCCATGATGGCCATGCAAACCAAGTAGACATTACGAGTTTATTGAGTTTGCGGTTCCTGAGTCAACAGAACTGAAAGTGTGATGAATCTCTTGATGGTAAAATCTAAGCTATTGCAGTTATCGCATACCACGGAATCTGTCGGTGAAAACATATAATAAATTCAAATTCTTTGTACTTGAATGCAAATTACACAATGAAAGAAACTCCCCGCATGCGGTTACAATAAATCTTGAGAACAAATAATCAAAGGATCCAATTTCATTATCTCACCTTAGTATCTAAAACTATGCGCATCAGGAATTTACGCCGTGAACGGGTTTCCTCTGATGAAGCGCTCGAAGCAGAAAAATTCTCTGGCGCTAGGTTCATCCGTTTTCCAATGGCAAATGGCAGGTCCGCCTGTTTCATATACATTATAACGATTGAGACAACGCTGAGATTCGTTTAATTATAGTTATCTATAGTTATCTAGACAGATAATGGAACAATAATAGCTGCAATCTGAACACTCCTCAAAGTTCGCTCTTGACCGTTGATCACGTGACTACTATTCATCACGCAAAACGTTCGTGCTGGGCATTGGAGTCGTACAAAGGCGTATTCTTAAGCCCTCAATTGAACTTTAAAGGTTTGATTTAATGCAAAAAATGGCCAAATGTATATCAGGCACAGACGATCTTATGCGGCATGCCCTTTTACTCGGCACGCAATGCGAAGCAAGGGTTTCAAGAAAATCTCACAACTCACAATGAAGAGAACGGATAGCAGAAAGAAAAATTTATAATATGCAATGGAAATAAAATTGAGACTTACCAAAAGAAAAGAATGGAATCTGACCAGCAAATCCATCTATTAAGCAAAATAATCCGGGCCATAATCAACATACAATTCCTCCCCCATCTGCAAATCTCTCCTCGCAACGACCAATATCCTTATCTTTCCTGCATAAACATGAGTCTCAAACCCACAGTTTCCTTGGTCCCCATCCATATGATTAAGGAACCTTGTCCAATTCCCTCGCTCTCCTGCCTTCAGCCCGGCTATATCCCCTACATCCCCCCATATCTCATCGTCATTCATATTTGAGTCCACTGCGTGCCCATTAACGATCGGGGGTCCATGGCACGTAAATGTATATATCAAATCTCTAAACGCTCGCATGACGGAGGGGGTAGGGATGGGAATATACTCGCCGACGTATTCGTCCAGGATTTCCCCTTCGGAAACATCCTCGAGTAGTCGGACTCCTCGATTCAGCGTCCCTTCGCAGCCGGGATAGGAAGGGTATTGAATGATCTCTACCAAAGGCCGGCGGAACAGAGAACGTGTCCGACAAACACAGCGGCGGTTAAATCCTTTAGGTCGGATCTCTAACTCGCAATGAGAACAAAGAGGATAATTAACCGAATTAGGATCTCTAACGGGATCATTTGGAGGATGTGGGTAAAGCCATTGTTCGGGCCAGGAATCTGGACGAGGATAATTGTGGAAGTTGGAGGGGTTGTATATATTGGATTTGGTGGTTTTCATAGGACATTTGGTATCGTTTGCGTCAGTAAAGTAACTTCTTTTGATTGTTTGACCATCAATTGCGAGGTAGAGTTCGTGTGGATGAGATACGGATGGTATATTTGTGTATTTTGATAGAGGTAGATGCCCCACGGCTGCTGCTAAAGTGCTTTCGTTATAGGATTCATGGTACCTAATATTGCGGCTGAGAGCAAACATGCGCAAGCTACCACCCAGGGGTGCTAAAAGATTGAGGAGTTGATTCCAGTCTCTGTTAGTATAGTTCTCGAGGGAAACTCGGAATTGAACAGAATGCATAGAGATAACGAGAGTCTCGCGACCTACTGAGTTTTCTGCCGATTGATACCTTTGACGAAGAGTGGTTGGCCATTCTGACCATGCTGGAAATGGCCGATCGTTGAGCCAGGATTCAGGATGTCTCCATCTTTGGTTGAGCTCGAAGTAGATACATTCAATGGTATTAGCAGGGGTTTTATAAGGAACCTGCGCAGTGTTTTGTCTTCGCCACGACATCGAGAATGAAACGGTTATGGAAAATGAGGCCAGCCTCTAAATTAAAAATGCGGTTGAGAAATGAGAATTGTGTAGTAGAAAAATGAAGACTTGGAGCTCATAATCATAATGCCATTGTGAGCCGGTATTTATATTCTAATTGTGCTCTTTGTATGATTGACCAAAGACCATCCCACAAAGAATCTTTGATGCTTAAATCTTTCGAAAGGAAGTAGACATTTCTTTCAAGTTGAACAAAGAGAGCACTCACTGGGGCTATAATTAGTAGCCCAGGACGGAAATAGCACCGAAAACTGACGGGGTAAAACAAGGGTTGATTTTTCACCCTCGCCCTTGAAATGCTTCCATACCTATATGCCAAAAATGTCCCATGTTCACTATCCAATACACCAGATCCTTGCCAAACGCCAACCAACCTTTGAATATGCTTAAACCAATTTCATGAAGTTTATTCCTCTTCACTCTCATCACTCTCATCTCCTTGTTGAACCTCATCCACCTGTTCCATCATCAGCTCCCTTTCCATTTCAGCCTGCAGGTCCGCCTCCAGATCCGCCTCCATGTCCTCTTCAAGGCTAATGGCTCCGGGATTGTTGAGTGGACTCGGTAGTTTCAAATGATCAACATCTTGGTTTGATTCATATATTCCATCGTGCTCCGCATCGTCGTCTTCGTCGCTGATTACGCTCGGCTCCCTTTGGAGGACCGGAGCCCTATACTCATATGGTTGTTGTGAGCTCTGCCCATCTGGATATTCAACTGTGAAACCGTCGTCTGATTCTTCTTCTGATTCGGGCGTTGGCTCGCGTGGTGGCGGTTTCGGCTTTTTGGTCTTTTCTACCTTTGCGCGGGGAGCGGCTTTTGCTTTCGTAGTCGTCGTAGCTTTTGCTTTAGGGGCCTTCTTTTGAGGCACTTTAGGTTGAGGCTCCTCTATAATAGCTTTCTTGGGTGGTTCTAATTGATCGTATTGCGATTGCAGTTGAGCAGCATCATCCGACCATGGTGCGCTTGTCAGATTCATATCAAATGTAGAATCGATGCGATCCAAAACCAAAACTTTCCTAGCGGGATCGAAAGTGAGTATATATTGACCGTCCCCGGAGGTTCGGGCTCCGGAATAGGTATAATCATCGTTATTATCGGAGAGAGACAGGTCGTAATTCGAAGAAGCGGGATTGGAAGAGGGTTTCAGATGTGCTGAGTTCGCAGAGACTCCCACCGTTGGGTCAGGTTTATGGTTGTCTCATAAATTGTTAATTAACTATTTTGCCAGGTCAGAATAAGAGAACCTACATCGAATGCCGGTATATGTATTATTGGAGGCTTTCCCAAGCAAGGCATCGCTCAAAACGATAGGGTATTTTCCCGGTTTATCCCAATCTATTGCTGTAGCCATGGTCGTGTTTCAATGTAGGTTAGGATGAGATCTCTCTCTTTGAAGAGTTGGAAGAAATATTATTATTGGCAAGTCGTAAATCGTAAGTGGTATAAAAAGAAGAATCAAATAATATGTTTTCGTGAATAATATTATTAAATATGAAGTGAGAGAGAGAGTGTGTGTGTGAATGAGTGAGTGAGAGTGAGGAATCCATGGTTACTAACTCATTGATAAGTAAGGGTTTGATGCAATTATTAGGTAATGACCTTGTTACGGCGGAGTTATTTGTGAAACGCTGTGCTAATTTTGTCAAATATGTCTTGTTCTGTTCATATGTTCATATATTTATATCTTCACATCTTCACATCTTCACATCTTCACATCTTCACATCTTCACATCTTCACATCTTCATATCTTCATATCTTTCCCACTTCATCTTCTTCTTATTCTACACTCTAATAATCCAATTGGCATGCATTCTTGTTACTGAGTACCTACCTACCTACGAGTACCTACGAATGCCGAGTCAAACTCTAAACTATACTATACTACTTCGTATACAACTATGTATTCATTATTATATTAGTCGTCCTACCATATTTTCTTGTGCATTATTGTCTTTTATACCCCTCTTCCCCTCTCCACCACTCTTGGATTTTTGAATTTGTCATGATTGGAATGCCGGTGGTACCTGATATCAGCAGATATCTGGGGATATCTCGGAACACCTGTCGATCACTGTTATTGAAGTGGCAATGATTCAACATGATCTAGTTACTAGTCATGCAAAATTCAATCATCCATTCAAGATGACTCTCGGTAGTTCAATACAGTATAGCTTCATGTATAGCTTCATGCAATATGCGTGTGAACCCGCACATGTCCAGGGCTTTTGTCTGTGCAATGCGCGGGGTTAATCGTAATCAGAAGGTATAAGATGTACCGGTAGATATGAGAAGGAAGACTCTTCCCGTCTGATCTCAATCCCTGCGCAGTCTGTGTTGTAAACCTCCTTCTATTTATCTTATGTCAATTGTTCTCTTCTAATTCCTCATTTTCGAGCGTCCTCTTTTCAATACTCAAAATGGCACCAGACATTTCCCAATTGGGCTCGCAAAGCACTCCGTTGAACATACCCGCGGATGGCTATCAGATACCCGATATCACCTTTCATGACCCTCAGAACCGACGTCTCAAGGTCCTCACCATTGGCGCAGGTATTTCTGGGATCATGATGGCTTATCATATTCGGAAGCAATGCCAAAAGTAAGACTTTTTTTCCATGCTGAACATCCAGTGCCAGAAGCATAAACACTAAGTATTGTAGCGTTGAGCATGTCATCTATGAAAAGAATCCTGACATCGGAGGGACTTGGTACGAGAATAGGTACCCGGGGGCCGCTTGCGATGTCCCTTCACATGCATACACATTCAACTTTGCTCTCAACCCTGATTGGCCAAGACTTGCAAGCAAATCTGCAGATATCTGGAATTATTTGGACAAGGTCTGCGAAACTTTCGATCTTAGGAAATACATGACCTTCAACACCGAGATTGTCGGGTGTTTTTGGGATGAAGGGGCTGGGAAATGGACGGTCAAAATGAAGCAAACATCTGATGCAGGCGAGAGGGAGTTTGAGGAGACGTGCGACTTGTTATTACATGCAACTGGCATCTTGAATAACTTCAAATGGCCAGATATTAAGGGAATTGAGACCTTCAAAGGCAAAGTTATACGTACGTGGTTCATTCCCTTTTGATGAATTGATATTTACTAAAGATAGATACGGCAAGATGGCCAATTGATTACCAAGAAGAAGAATGGAAAAATGACTCCGTAGCAATCATTGGCTCTGGGGCTTCTTCGGTTCAGACACTGCCTACCATGCAACCTTTTGTTAGGCATATCGATGTTTACGTGCGTACAGGTATATGGTTTGTCTCAATTGTAGGAACTGGTGAAAGAGGTGAAGAATATACTCCGGAGGAACGTGAGACTTTCAGAAAGGATTTGCCTGCGCTAGTAGAGCATGCAAAAGAATTTGAGAATGACATAAATCGTCTCTGGAATATGTTCTTTAAGGATAGCGAAGCTCAAAATGAAGCTCAAAGGATATTTTCAGCCCGTATGAAGGAGTTTATCAAAGACAAGAGGCTCCTTGAAGGGTTTACCCCCAAGTTCTCCATAGGTTGTCGAAGAATCACCCCTGGTAAGTACTCAGTATGATCGGACGGGCCCTCGCGCTAACGGTATAGGCGATCCTTACATGCGTGCAATCCAGGAGCCAAATGTAGATGTCCACTTTTCTGCTGTTGAGGAAATTACGGAAGATTCGGTCATCGATACTGAAGGGCGTGCACGCAAGGTCGATACAGTAATCTGTGCCACAGGCTTCGATGTTTCGTACAAGCCACGATTCCCAATCATTGGTCAACGAGGAGTTGATCTTCGAAAAAAGTGGAAGACGATTCCCGAATCATACCTTGGTAAGTCCAATCGCCCATCTGATCATCTCGACTATGAATAATGTCACCTGACCATTCGTAGGAATCACGGTGCCGGATATGCCCAACTTCATTACTTTTATCGGCCCAACATGGCCCGTAGAGAATGGGTCTGTCATGGGACCCCTTGGCGAGGTAGCAAACTATGCTATCAAATTCATCAAGAAGATGCAGAACGAGTTCATCAAGTCTATCGCCCCAAAGCAAGATATGACGGATCTTTTCAATGCACACACGCAAGAATTAATAAAAGAAACCGTTTGGGGCTCAGGAAATGGTTGCCGTTCATGGTACAAAAGTAAGCAGTCACATATCTATCGTCTGACTCTCAATAGCTAACGTGAAGAAGATAATGAGACGGGACGAGTGAATGCTGTTTTCCCCGGAAGTTCTCTCCATTATATGCAGGTGATTCAGAACCCAAGATACGAAGATTACAACATCACCTATCAGAATAAATATAATCCGTAAGTGAATTTAGCTTTGTTGTCGGTTACGACTCGCCATCTCGGTGCTAACCTAGGATTTAGATGGGCATACCTCGGACGCGGTTTTACGATCCAAGATCGTACAGAAGGTGCTGATATATCACCGTATATCAGTGAAGAGGCTATCGATCCTAAATGGTTAGAAGTTATAAAATCTGGAGCTCTCGCCGCAGATCGTAATGTTTAATAGCACAGATGATTATGAATGCGGGTAATTTTAGCATGGTCTGTCGTTTGAAACTATTGTTGATAATTCATTCTTATAATGGTAAATCAGAAACTTCCGTACATTATCTCAATGGATATCGAGTGTTCGCGGTGTCCTGGTTAGTAGATAGTAGTCAAATCTTACATTTTCGAAAGCCCGTCCTCTTATACCTTGAACATGAAATCTTTCAAAGTACTTGAGAATTTTGCAAGTTCCTAACGCCATTAGTTTGAAAAAAGAACCGCCCTTTGAATCCCAGCGTTAATAGTTCAGGTGAACATTGCCATTTTGCGCTTATTCCTATTCTCAAAGGAATATAAAGAAAGGGCTTTGGTGTCAGAAAAAAGCACTCCAATCACTAATTATCTCGTTCATCTCATAGTATCTCATATCGTCTCAGAGAAGCCTATCCTACATACACTAGGTTCACTTTCAGATCAGCGCTCAATTGCGCTCTTCATTCGCTTGATTCATGACCATTCTCTCCCTACTCTACTCTAATCTAAATTTCTAGTGGGTTATAAAATCTTCTATCGTTGATATCAGAAACTATCAACCCAATTGGATTGAATCGTAATTCTAATCACCACACGCTATTTCATTGTACTCCGTTGATTCCACCTCAGATCTAGGTGAACTCCTCATTCGTGACGATATCGTAGCAGTCAGAGCAGGCGATGGATATTGAGTCTTCTGGGGACTCTTACATATCCACGGCCTGGTAAAGTGTGGCGATTTTGAGCTTTGCATTGGACTGGGAAAGATCAAGATGGATTTGTTGATCAAGATTCCAAGGGGTATATACGATGTTACTGTGCGCCAGTGAATCTGTTTCGGTCATGGCGTCTAATCTTTTTACTGACAGAATAAGGATCAAAGTAAAGTGATTGTCCATGCAGGTCCATCCGATATTTGCCAAACAAATCGAGGAGGTATATCAAAAGTTTGAGGAGACCGAGAAGGGGTCTTGGAGCCTGAGGGATTGGAACTAAAACAAGATATTCTGACATTTTTTGTTGATGATTTGGGCATTCAGCTGTCAGGTCTAGAAGATGAATTTTTACTGCTGCTATGAATATTCTCAAAGTTATCCAGCCAAAAGGCAAGGCTTGCTTCTGAAAGAGCTATCCATGGGTGGTAATGCCGAATGTTAAGTCAAAATGTACTGTTTGAAAGCGGCAATGTTGTTCAAAGCGTCAAGAAGTTTTTTGCGTTTCGAAAAGGGAAACAGACAGCAGACAAAAAAGACGTATTCGAGGTCATGGGAATTCAATTACGAAATACTCCAGGTTTCAACTGGAGACTCCGGGCACTTCTGTTTCAGGAAATTCAATTTTGGTCGGTTTTCTCCCGTTATTCATATAGATTATTCTTGACGTTACTTACAGGAGGCGCTGGCTCCTTGGGTGCTCATATCCTGACACAAATTTTACTCAATGATGAAGTCCACAAAGTCTATTGTTTAGTGAGTGGCAAAGATCAAAGTAACCGAATTCCAGAGTCCTTGAAGAAAAGGGGCCTTGGCGAGCTCTCATACAATGCTCGAATCGTGGGGTTGACAAGCGACCTCAGTGGTTCCGATCTTGGCCTCGAAGCATCAATGCACCAATCATTGAAGGACAAAAACTACTCATATAATCTATGCCAGCCTGTGCAGTTAACTTTAGTTTCCGCTTTCCAAGCTTTTGAGAAAGATCTCGCAGGAGTATAGAACCTTATCCAACTGTCCCTTGTAACATCATCCTTAGCCCCCGTTTCATTCTTGTTTGCTCTTCTATTTCCGTGGCTTTGGTAACAAGGCTCACAGTCGCGATCCCTTTACGGAGGTTCCGGTCATTTTGGTCGAGATTATAGGCCTCTTATAGGGTGATACGCT
>NGKJ01000113.1:98528-118852 GCA_002162495.1 Myriosclerotinia curreyana | reverse complement strand
AAAAAAGCTTGAAAAAGCTGATAAACTTTAGGAATAATATAATTTATATGTTTTTGCTAATTGTAAGGTTTATATTATAATAAAAAATTTTATAATTAATAAGCTTTAAAAAAGTTTAAATAATAAATTCTTTTTTAATTAGTTTTTTAATAATAAAAGTAATAATATTATTACAATTTTGAAAATTAAATAGTATATTTGAAATAATATAATTAAACTAAAGTTTAGGTTTTTTAAAATTGAATATTATAAAAGTATATAAAATAATTTTGATATTAATTTAAATAAATAGTTTATTTCAAATTTT
Source organism: Myriosclerotinia curreyana (assembly GCA_002162495.1). Taxonomy (NCBI): domain Eukaryota; kingdom Fungi; phylum Ascomycota; class Leotiomycetes; order Helotiales; family Sclerotiniaceae; genus Myriosclerotinia; species Myriosclerotinia curreyana. The sequence goes on along the minus strand of NGKJ01000113.1, from coordinate 118,545 downwards.
AATATTAATAAAAGTAATAGTTTAATTAATAGTAATAACAAAAATAAAGGAAACAAAAACTAATATAAATTTATTGATTTAATAAATAATATTTTGTTATAAAGCAAAAGATTTAATTTATTATAATAGTAATTAAAGTTTATATCTTATAAAAAGCTTAATATTAGTTAATATTCCATTTTTGCTAATATTAGAATTAATTGTAATATAGCTTTTGGAAAAGATTATATTTTTCAATTTTGAAAAGGAAAAAGATTTCATATTAGTTTTTAAATTAGATTTCAAATTAGCTTTTTTTAATATATTTATAAAAGAAATAACAGATTTCAAATTTGTAAATTTAATAGAAAAGTAATTATATAAATAAAGCAGAATAAAAACAACTTTATTTAATTCAGAATAATTAAAAATTATAATAAAATTAATAACTTTCTATAATAATTTATATATAATACTTTTGTTTTTATTATTATTATAAATAACAATAAATCTATTAAAAATAAAAGCAAAGTTAAAAAAGATCTTTTTCTTTTTAATCTTATTATACTTTATATTTTCAATAACTTTATTAATAATAGTAAAAGTATTAATTATTGTTTTATTATTCTTTATATAATAACAAAAAAGAAAAAGATTATTTATTTTATTTATTTAATATCTTTTTATAGATTTTTTATAAATTATTATAAAAAATGTACTAAAACTATTATTAATATATATAAAATCTAGGTTTTGTAATTGAAATAGCTTTGTAAAAATAACAATTTGTTTAATTTCTATTACTATTATTATAAAAGCAATTATATTAATAGAAAGAATAAATCAAAAAGTTAATATAAATGTTATCCTAATTGATTTAAATTAGAAATATTAAAAGATATTTTTGAATCGAAATGTTGTATAGAAGCGTATATTCTATTATAAAAGTATATAAAACAATTTTAGTATTAATTTAAATAAATAGTTTATTTTAGATTTCAAAATTAATAAAAGTAATAATTTATTTAATAAAAAGAATAAAAATAAAAAGAATAAAAATAAAAAGAATAAAAATAAAAAGAATAAAAATTAATAAAAGTTTATTAATTTAATAAATAATATTTTTGTTGGAAGTGCGTACTAAGGGCTAGGGTTCGGTTGTACAAACCCACACTATTCTACAGGACTATATGGTCCTTATCCTTTAAGGATATTTGTATAATAATAAAACTATATATATATATCATCAACTTATATCACTAATTTGATATTCTAATAAATTATAAAATCCACGCTAACGTTTTCTATTGCTTTTATTTGATTCTACAATATTATATTTTATATTATAAAGAAAATTTGAAATTGTTCTAAAAAATTTCTATTTTATTTTTTTACTTTATTTTTACAATATTATTTTAAAAGGTTAAAAAAACTAAATATAAATCAAAATAGGATTTTATATTTATATTTGATAATAATAATTACTTCAACTTTTTTTCTATATACAAACTAGTATTTATTACTATTAATATATAATCAATTATTTCTAAAATTAAAAAAAAACCTGAACTTCTAAATAATCCGAATTCTATATAACTAAAACAAAAGATTAATTTTGTTAATAAAAAAGAAAAAGCATTTACTATTTTTAATAAAGTAATATTACTAATTCAACAAGAAAAATTAATAATATTTATAAATTAAACTAACCTTTTTAATATATAAAATAAATTAAAGGAATTCGATTATATAAAGAACCCTTTATATATTAACAATATTTATAACAAGTTTTATTAATAAATATTTGATCCTAAAACTGAAATTCTTTAATTCTTTATTAATAATCTTTTATATTAGCAATATCAACTTTCGAATAGTTTTTAACTAATTATTAATATTAAAATAAAAGATTAATTTATATATTGAATCCCTAAAATACTTAATTAGCAAATTAATAAAAAACTAATACTTTTTTAAAATATAATAATAAAATATATTATTAAAGAATTCAAATCAAATAAAATAATTTTTCTCCTTATAATTATTAATATTACTAAAACTTTAAATAAATTTAAATATTATTTTTATAAAAAATAAAAGTATATATAAAAGTTTTATAAAAGTTATATTAAAATATAAAAGAAAACTAAGAAAAACAAATTTTAAAATATAATAAAAAATTTAAAATCAAAGAAACAAAAACCAAAATCAAAATTAAAATATAAATCAAAAAGCAAAAAGTCTTTTTTCTTCTTTTTGTTATTTAAATCAAATTTTAATAAAAAACTTAAAAAAAAAAAAAAGATTAAAGAAAAAAAAAATTAAATATAAAAAACAATTTGGAAAAAGCTTATTTTGTTTTTAAAAATAATAAAGGTTATTATAAATTTGTTTAAAAAGCTTTGTTATAGTTTATTATTATTATTTATCATTCTTTAATATCTAAGAGGCTATAAAAAGGCAGAATGCCTTTAAATTCTATTATTTTTTGATATTTAAAAGGTTATAAAAAAGTAGGATGCCTTTAAACTTTATTATTTCTTAATATCTAAAAGGTTATGAAAAGGCGGGATACCTTTAAACTCTATTATTCCTCAATATTAAGAAATTATAAAAAAATAGAACATTTTTAAACTTTATTATTCTTCAATATTGAAAAGCTATAAAAAGATGGGATACTTTTAAATTTTATTACTTCTATTAAGAAATTAAAAAAACCTTAATATTTTAAAACTTTATTTCTATTAAAAAGCTAAAGAGATTTTAATATCTTAAAACTTTACTTTTTTATATTATTATTATACAATAATTAAGTAAAACTATAAAAAAGGAAATGATTTATATTGAAATCTTAAGTTTATTAGAATTTATATTAGAATTTATATTATTTTAAATAGTTTAAATAAAAGCTTATTTTGTATATTAGGAATACTTTTCTTTTACAATATAATTAAAGATTATAAAGTTAGTTAAACTTTATAGAAGATATAAGCAATTACAAATATTAAATTTATTATAGAAATTTAATAAAGTTTAAATATTCTATTGTTTTATTAAATGTTTTATTAAAGATTAAGTATTCTAATATTTTGTTAAATGTTTTGTTAAGAATTAAACGTTTAAGTTTATATTTTAAAGTTAGTAGTATTTGATTATATATACTTCAGAAAAGTTAAAAAAGCTTAACTGTAAAAAAGATATTGGAAATGTATATTAAAAGCTAAGGTTTAGTTGTACAAACCTATACTATTCTACAGGATTATATAATCCTTATCCTTTAAGAACACTTGTACAATAATAAGACTATATGCACATATCATCAACTTGCACCATTGATCTGATATTCCAACAATTTTATTAAAACATTAATATATTATAATAAAATATAAAGTTTATATTTTATAAAAAGCTTAATATTAATTAATATTTAATTTTTGTTAATATTAAAATAAATTATAATATAATTGTTAAAAAAGATTATATTCTTCGATTTCCAAAAAGGGAATTTGCATTAATTTTTAAATTAAAGTTTAAATTAAAGTTTTTTAATATATTTACAAAAAAATTAATAGATTTTAAGTTTATAAATTTAACAAAAAAGTAATTATATAAATAAAACGAAATAAAAACAACTTTGTTTAATTTATAACTTTTTATAATAATTTATATATAATGTTTTGTTTTATATTATTACTATAAAAAGTAATAAATTTATTAAAAATTATTACAAAATTGAAGAAAAATCTTCTTAACAATAATAATATCATTAATTATTATTTTATTGTTTTTTATATTACTAAAAAAATAGATTATTTATTTTATTTATTTAATTTTATTTGTAAACTTTAATTTGTTAATTGCAAAAAATATATTAAAGTTATTATTAAAACATATAAATTTAAAATTTTGTAATTAAAGTAGCTTTACAAAAATAGTAATTTATTTAGTTTTTATTATTATCATTATAAAAACAATTATATTAATAAATAAATTAAATAAAAAAATCGATTTAAACATTATTCTAATTGATTTAAACTAAAGATACTTCTGATTTAAGATATCATATAAAGTTGATATTTAATTATATATTTTCTATAATATTAAAATATAAATTTTATTATATTTACTTTAATATTATTTAAATAATTCTTATAAAAAAAGATTTGCTTTAATAATTAATAATATAATAACAATTAGAATAATAAAAATGTAATAATAATTAGAATAATAAAAATATAATAATAATTAGAATAACAAAAATATAATAATAATTAGAATAATAAAAATATAATAATAATTAGAATAATAAAAATATAATAATAATTAGAAAAATAAAAATATAATAATAAATAAAATAATAAAAGTATTAATATAAATCAATTAAACTATTATATTGTATTATAAACTTTAAAAGATTTTAATAATATAATTTTTGTTAAATTATTTTGTAAATTGATGAATACTAGTAACAAGATTTTAATTTAATAATTTTGCTGATTTAAAGTAATGAATTTGGTATATTCTATTAAAGTTGATAAGGGACAACCGCTTTCCCCGACTAGGAACCAGACGGCCGATCCCAAATATGTTTTTAAAGTTTTAATAAAATGATTGATATCGGCCTCGGTATAGGTACTCGTCGGCTATTTCAGAAAATTCTGGCCAACTACCCCTAGTAATTGGTACTACTAACCCTGACCTACAGCAACCCTAACCCTAACATAGTAAATTTTTTTAAATAATATAGATTAAATCAACTATATAAGATATTATAAAAAAAAAAGATTAAAATATTTATGAAATATACTTTATTATAATTCCAAAAAATCATAATTATATTATATTTATTAAATATAAAAACTTAAAGTTAATAATAAATTAAATTAGATTTAATTGATAATTAAGCAATATTGATAATTAAGCGATTTTGCTAATTAAACAATATTCCAGCATTTTATCTCAATCTATAATATTAAACTTTACTACAATAACCTCAAATTAACAATATTAAATAAAAAAATTATATAATTATAATAAAACATATTTAATAAACATTTTGATCTTTTTTTTTGTAATATTTTATATAATTAATTTAATATATATTTCTTAAAAAAATTCACTATATCAGGGTTATTGTAGGTTAGGGTTGGTGTTACTGATTACTATAAATAGTCGGCAGAATTTATTTATTAGCCGGCAAGTAGGTGAGGATGATAGGACGAAGATAACTGGTACCTCAAACGTAATGATATGATTCGACCCCGCTATAAATAATGGTAGGTACAAATTATTCCGATTAAAAAAAGAAATAAAGAGTAAAATTATTGCAGCAAACTTCAATACTAAAAACATGCCAGCTGAACTTACTACATCCTCTCGAATCCTTATCGCAGGAGGCGGGACTTGGGCTGTATCTACAGCTCTTCACCTAGCTCGTCGAGGATATGTAGATGTTACAGTACTCGATGCATATCCTATACCATCCCCGATATCTGCTGGAAATGATGTCAATAAGATTGTGGAACAAGGTAAAGCCCATTGAAGAGATAGGAATTCATACTGGGTTGGCTGATACCCCTAGGCTCCTTCGCCGAGGGTGAAAACGATGTTTCTATGATTTTGCTTAACAAAGCGACCGAAGGCTGGCTAAATGATTCTGTTTTCGCACTTTACTACCATCCAACCGGGTTTATCGAGGCTGCCAATACCCCAGCAGCATGGAAGGCGGTTGAGCGAGAGCTCCCCGACTCAAGTTCTGGTTTTGTGAGACTTGAGACGGCAGAGGACTTCAGAAAGACGATGCCTCCCGGAGTATTAACGGGAGACTTTCCCGGTTGGAAAGGAGTATTCAAGTCTTCTGGCGCGGGATGGGTACATGCTCGTAAAGCCTTGGAAAGTGCAGCCAAGGAGGCGGGAAAGCTTGGGGTCAACTTTATTACCGGTTCACCTCAAGGTTCCGTCACTAGTCTCATTTATGAGGATGGAGATGTGTTAGGTGTTAAAACTGCGGATGGGAAGGAGCATCGTGGTGACAGGACGATACTTGCAGCGGGAGCCGGAGCCGATGCGCTGTTCGACTTTAAGGATCAGCTAAGGCCAACGGCTTGGACTCTAGGGCATATCAAGATGTCGGAGGATGAGGTAAAATTGTATAAGGATCTCCCAGTACTTTTCAATATAGAAAAAGGATTCTTCATGGAGCCGGATGAGGACAATCACGAGCTCAAAATATGTGATGAGCATCCAGGTTACTGCAATTGGGTTAGTTTGGGTTTTACACTCTTCATCAATTACTATCATACTCTACTTCTATATTCTTCTTGTAAAAGTTGTCGACTAAATCAGTTGTTAGGTCCCAGGACCAGACGGTAAAACTAAGAGCATTCCATTTTCAAAACAACAGATTCCCATAGATTCGGCAAAAAGAATTCGGCAATTCTTGTTAGAGACGATGCCCCAACTTGCAGATCGCCCCTTATCCTTTGCCCGGATCTGTTGGTGCGCCGATACCCCCGACCGAGCATTCCTCATTGACACACCACCGGGATACGCTTCACTAACTCTGGCCGTTGGAGCTAGCGGACATGGCTTTGCGCACATCACTTCCGTTGGAGGATTTGTTGTTGATTCAATGGAGGGCAAATTGGATCCGAAGCTGAAGCACGCTTTCCGTTGGAGACCCGAAACGGCCGTGAATAGGAATTGGAAGCATCTACAAGGTAGATTTGGAGGGCCCAATGAAATCATGGACTTTCAGGAAGTGACAGAGTGGACGGATTTACCTACCAGATAGGGAAATGGTCATTATTGTTTGTCCTTTTTGAATCGGAATGTTGAGCACTTGATCGAAAGTAGAAAGAAAACAGATATTGATGCCAATTTGAAGGGCAACAGCATATCAAGAGTTTTAGGAACTCCAAAATAGCATTTCATGATCTCCATGTCGACCGACACAAGTCCTGTGTTAGACTATATGGATGAAGTATGATGTGGTTAAGTCACTTCAGCGTTAAATATATTTGTAAAGTTTGTTCATTGAATACACATTACTCAGATGATTCTCGAGTCAAGTTTGGTATGTTCATGTTATTTATGTAGGCATTTATGTATGTACATTATAGATGCCCATTCTCTCCTTCAGGCAAAGTTTATATCGCATGTGAAGAAAATTCATAGTTGGCTGCTTAGTCTTCTTCGTAAATTTCCTGCTGCATCTGTCGTTCCCATATCCGGCTCGCCGATTCTATGATCTTCGCGGCTTTCGCAAGAAGCTTCGCATGGTACTTTTCCTCATCGTCGGACGCTAGACGCAACTTCCTCGGCTGAGCCATTAGGAGTACGGGTATTAGTTCTTTGGTGTCCGCCCCTGCAATTGCCCCAACTGTTTTATATCCGTTGTCCCAGAAGATTCTTGCCGTGCGGCTTTTGATGAAGGTTATTTCTGCCAGGGCAAGAAGATCAGACTTGGCGCCTATTTCTTGTTAGATGGGGGTTAGACAATATGTGCTGATAGAAAATGAACATTAAAAACCCCCTTATTCCTATAATTGAAGACATACCTGCTTTTAATCGATCGGAGAAGTGATCAAGCACTGCAGCCAGTGCACCCCAGTCCATTTTTTCACAGAACTTGATCATACCTGCAGCAAAGCCGTGGCATGTTTGGGCCAGGTTTTGTATAGTCCCTCGTGGTAAGTCATATTTGCGAGCCACAGCATACACTGGCATTTCGTTACAAAGGTCTCGAAGTTGCAAAGCCGTATAAAATCTTTTGTATACCCGAGCAGTCTCAATTTCCTCCGGCGTTGATTCTTTCATCGACCCACCTTGTGCCCTAAGAGGAAACCAGAGGTCAAACGATGCTTAGGTGATGAGTGAGGAATAAACTTACATTTTGTTGATCATTAACGGCTTGAGACCAACGAACCCAAGGGCTCTCATGTTACTTTCATCAAGCATTTCAACTTCCTTGCGAAAAATCTGCCAATTAATGCTGCCCTGCATGGCCTGCACAGGTGTGAAAGTGTAAAGCACATGCATTTCGCCATCCAGTACAAATGCTTCGAGTGATTTCCGCAACTCTCTATGAACAAATAAGCCATCCTCTGGAGCGAGAGACGAAGCCACAACGGCCTGCCCGAGGCGTGTAGCTTCGTATGAAAATGATTGCGTTTTTTCGATGAGCTTGTTTTCGAGTAGATCTTTAAGCGTCATCTCGACCATCGATCTTAGCTCTTCTTGGTCAATAGTATGATAGAGGAGGGTTTTTCTGACATAGTCGTCAATCGAATCGTTGCTTGTTGCTAGTTTTGTAGCTATGACTTCAAGTAATGCCCTGGGACGTATCAGTGCCATCAACTAATGAGGATATATCGGCCCTCTTATACCTTTTTATACCTCGCTTTCCAGGTACTAAACAACTCTCCACCGATGGAATTTCGGCTTCCATAAGTTCGGCAACGGCCTCGAGGTCAGACTTTTGGCAACAGAGATATGTTTCGCCAATCTCATCTTTTCCCTTCCGCCCAGCCCTTCCTCTCATCTGACGACTGCAGCAATTAGCATTGGTAGTTATTAATGTTGGGCAAAATACTCACAGCATTGAAGGACCAACTAAATCAGATCCCATTCTAGCACCATGTAATATCACGCGTCCTAATGAATTGTGATCGTCAGTGTTTCATGCAATACGTACAAAAGCAACAAACTTCTGTGTATTGTGGCCATCGTAAGAGCTTTTTTGTCGTCACAGAATTGATAATTGGAAGACTCACTTGCAGGAAGGTTAATACCGGCCGCGAGACTGCATGTAGCTACCATAACCTTTAGGACACCTTCATCGTAGGCAGCTGCAACTAAGTCACGCTCTTCTGTTGTAAGGCCGGCATCTGTAGGTGTCAGAAACCCCAGAATTCTCCAGGATACAAGATACATACGATGAAATGCTACACCCATAGGGACCGTTTTTTCTAGAACCTGATCCAGACCACTACTCGTATTCCTTAGATCGTTAAGAAGGTCACTTCGTCTACTCATCAAAATTGGATTAACCGCATCGACCGGAGGTAGTACCTGACTTATCAGAATTGCATCCTTTTCACAACCCAGTCGACCTATTATCAATAAGGTTAATACCACCACGGATGATGAACCAAAATTAAGAACGAAATAGAAGCTCCACGTCGGTCTATATAACAATAAAGATCGAATAATCAAGATAGAGTATGGTACCCATCTTAAACTGAGCCCAAACCAGGGAAAAGAAAAGGCGGAACTTACTACTACAGAACACCAGTGCACCATAGCCACTCCTGGCAGTTTCATTGGCTAAAGCAACGACAGAATTAAGCAGTGGATTACTGAGTTCCTTGTGTTGTGAACTATGTATGAGCCTATGAGGTTCCGGAAGCGGACCAATCGAACTGCCTCCGGTTTGAGAATTGAGTTGTGAGGCTGTTTTGTAGAACCTGTTCGAACTCGAAGCTGGATATACAGCATTTTCAAAGACAAGATGTTCTTCTACAGGAACGGGTCGGTAATTGGAAATATAAAATTTGGCATTATTGAGCCATTTTGCGAGTAAGTCTGCATTCTTTGCTTCGTCAGACAAAGATATCCACGAGATGATCACAAAAGGAAGGCTGGACTTACATCGAGAGTCGCGCTCATACCAATTATTTGTACACCTTGCTCTAAGCTGAGGAGCTTTGTAGCCATTAATTCCAGTATGTACCCACGGCTTTCGTCGTTGATGAAATGTATCTCGTCCATGACCACGACTCCAAGATTTCCTATGGAGCAGTCATCAATGGCCGCATTCACAAGCGAGTTTGCCTAGGATTCTTTATTCAACAACCGTAACTGTAACTCCGGATTGGATCTATATTAACACACCTTTTCGATAGTGCACACAGCAATATCCATGTCGGCCCATGTTGACTTCGTCTTGCTGCCACCATAAAATCCAGTCACTCTGATAGCATTTTCATCTCCTCGATTCCGCCACATGGAAGGCCATTTTGAATCTCGCGAAGGTAACTCTTTGGAGATGCCCTCGACAACTTTTCGAAGCCATCGGAGTTTCTCTTGAACCAATGCAACATAAGGTAATACCAATAGGGCCTTCTTCTCTGGGCTTTGTATGATCTTCTTGAACATGAGAACATCCGCAACCAGTGACTTTCCACCTCCTGTAGGAGCGGTATAGACAAGATTACGTTCTCCCGCCAGCGCACCACTACGAAGAAGACATTCTGATTGCCAGGGATATATAGATTTGATTCCCAGGGCAGCAAAGTTTTCGATTAGTTGATTCGGTAGTCGATATGCAGGATGTGCTAAATCAAGCAAGGGATTTAGTGTTGGGGTTGGCGTTAAAGCAAGTTGCCTTCTCTGGGAATACTCGGAATAATTTTGGAGAGTAATAAGATTATCAATTTCACTTGCCGTTAAAGTCCCGGGATGCTCATGTTTGAGAGTTGGGCGGATGAAATCTCTCTGTTTAGAATCTTTAGATAGTCCAGTTTCGGGATGGGAGTAATGAGAGGGAGATAAGGTCCCTCGTGAACCTTCGGAATCATTCAACTCATCAAATGTTCTTTTCACAGCAAGGCGGGCGATTGTTGTAGAAGCAACTCTTGTTGCATCTATGGTAGTTTTGTGGTACATACCAGACCGTGTGGTATTGGACTTTTTCATCTTCAAGTTGGTCTGAGTTTTGAAGGATTGGGGTTTTAATCTGAGAAAAAGCGTAGAGAAAGCAATAAGCCATTTGTGATGCAAATGAAAGGAACGACAGGGAGAAGAGGGAGATGAGGGAGATGAGGGAGAAGAAGAAGAGGAAGAAGAGGAAGAAGAGGAAGAAGAGGAAGAAGAGGAAGAAGAGGAAGAAGAGGAAGAAGACTTTTGATAATAGATTGAGCCGTAGCAAGATACGATACGGGTAGGAACTCAGCAACTCTCTCATCAAAGAACTTTCGTGTTATGATATTTTTGATGGCCAAAATTGAATATTAGGTAGGTAGGTAATTATAATACCTAATTAAGCAAAAAGAATGAGTCAGAGTTAATTAATATGATGAAGTGTTACCTGTTATTTGTATTTTACCTATTATTTTTTACCAATTATTTACCAAGTATTTATATTTAATATTTATACCTAGTCGGCGAGTTCCTTTTTGAGCGGAAATGGTGTGAGGTTGGAGAAGGGAGGGAGAGGGGAGACTTAACACGTGATCTATTAATCAACTCATCCGTTCATGTTCTCATCGGCATTCCGGATTTTCCAGGTTAAGCTAGTAGGGATCGGAGGTGCCCTAATAATAATAAGTGGATGTGGAGACTTTAAGCATTATTACATAATCCTTCTTCTATTTATTTTAGGTATTAAATGATATTGGTTTGATTAGAGAAATAATTACCAAAGAAGACTTCATTTATGTATATATAAAGTATATATAAGATATATATAAGATATATATAAGATATATATAAGATATATATAAGATATATATACATAAGGTGTATATAAGATATCTATTTATTTATCTATCTATACCATATTCATACTAGGTACTTTGTCGACATTCTTTAAACTACTCAGCGGAAAAGGAAAAGAAAAGGGTTTATTTCTATGCAGGCACCACTTAGCGCCACGCCACGCCATATTATTATATTATAATACCCACCGGTTTATTCCATCCATCCACCCATCCAACCCATCCAATCCATCCAACCCATCCAATCCATCCAACCCATCCAGCTGTATCATCCTCATCCTCATCCTCATCCCAATCTCATACATCCTATCCATTCCATTCCATTGCTTCAGTGCCCGAGGCTACTTTTTACTTCTTTGAACTTTGGTGAGTTGATGGGAAGATCATCTACCTACCTACCTAATAAGTACCTAAGTACCTACTAGTATCATTGCCTCGAAGTCAGTCCAGCTGGAAAGGGAGATGGAGAAGGAGAGAGGAATTCTAAGAATTTGATTGGTCTAGTCTTCTGATTCCTCTTCTACGCAGTTTTGTATTGTATTCTATTGTGTTGTATTGTATTGTATTATTGTATTGTATTATTGTGTTGTATTATCTCTTGTCTTGTCTCGTCTGTGCTACATACATACATACATACATACATACATACATACAGTCTTAAAGTCTCCGATCTTAGACCTTTAGACCTTAAGACCTTAAGACCTTAAACTTTATACGGCAAGCCATAGGATCCATACAATATTCTTACAACCATCAATTTACTTCTCTACCTGAGGCTCGGAGTCGGAGTCTACTCTACTCTACTCTACTATTCTACTACTCTTTTACATTTAACAACTTCTCAATTCATTTACCCGAATCATTCATCTAAACTTCTATAATTTCACTCTCAAGTTACCCATCCCGAGATCTTTTCACTCTTTATCCTCCATTCTATTACACATTCCGACCGAAATTGGCCCAATTTCGGTCATTTGTCAAGGGTTTGTGCCATCTCTCCAGTCAATTTATATCTTCTTGAGAGCTCACAAACTCACAAATAGCCTCGTCTTAGTTCTACTAATTGTCACCTTGTGGCCATCCCACCATCGCCCTTTCTACGATATCCCAAAAAAAACCTACCTTCCAACCACATTGCTCTTAGATTTCCAAATCGTTCTATACCCAAGCAATCTTATAACCTCCCCATTCCTCTGATGGGTCGAAACCTTGCAGTAATTGTCCGACAGCCTCATATATAGCGCTTCTCGCACCCCGTCCTCGCGGGAAGCGCTCCAATTCAGAGCCCAATATTCGATCATTCCCGCCACGGATTTGTTTGCGATACAATCGTCATGACCAAGGAAATCAATGCTGGTACTAGCGTCGAAGGCTCATCCAATTCCCTTCCCCCGCAAGAGAGGGATGCGGTTGAGGATGCGTGCTCTGCCCACGACTCACAGGCCGTAGATGCAATGAAAATTGTATCTGAACCCAAGGCATCGACTGATGCGCCGCCGCCGAGCACAGGACTGGAGAAAGAATTATTAGCTCTTCGCGATTCCGAATCTCTGTCTTTGACCGCGATCAACTTCGCCTCTTCCAATCGATCGAATAAGGATGCCGGAACCAACGGTATGGGCGGTGCGGCTTACGGCACTCGATCGCGCAATCGAGCTGGTACATCACGACCAAATTATGCAGAAGACAAGGAGATGGATGTGGATATTGAAATAGCAGCGGCCATGAAAGAGGGGCGCAAGACGGCTCGGGCCAATGATTCTCGTCCGTCAACTTCTACGGATACAGGGCCATTGTCAACTCCCGCGAAGAAGATAACCGCCTCCGAATCAGAACCCGTCGCAACAATACAACATCATAACAAGGAACCTATTCCTGGCACTTCTACATTCTCTGCGAATCCATCAGTACCAACTACACAGAGTTCCAAGAAAAAGAAACCCCCTGCTCAAACAGCCGTAGCTGCAGCTCCGCCTTCGGCGCAAAGCGTCGTGAAAAATGGCTCTACGGCAGGGGCAAATATTTCCAGAGTAAACATGACTATGCATGATTCAAACATGTTGAGCTTCGATAACTGTGGAGCACGTTTAAAGGATGGAAAACTTGTAGCGGATGATGGCACCATTCTATCAGTCAACGGTACGCATGCCAAAGCCATGCTTCAAATCATTTTGTAATGCTAACAAATTATCAGATCACGTGTATCTAGTATGTGAGCCTCCTGGGGAACCATATTATCTTGGTCGAATCATGGAGTTTTTACATATCAAGAACGACGTCAAGGAGCCCATTGATGCATTACGGCTCAACTGGTATTATCGACCGAAGGAAATTGGAAAAAAGGTTAGCGATACACGTCAAGTTTTCGCATCCATGCATTCCGACGTTAGCCCTCTCACAGCTTTACGTGGAAAATGTCAGATCAAGCACAAAGCCGAAGTGGAAAATATGGATGCTTTGAGAATGACGAAGGACAGCTTTTGGTACGAGAAATTGTATGATCGTTATATTACCCGATACTACGATGTCATCCCCACTTTTCAGGTCATAAATGTACCAGTTCAAGTCAAAAAAGTCCTTGACGAGCGTTGGGGGTACATCGTTGTGGAGGCGGGACGTGGAAAAGAGTATACTAGTGCTGTGAAAACCTGTAAACGTTGCAGCAGGTACAGTGCAAGGTGTGTATCTCCGAGAGCTTCAAATCTGGAATTGAGCTAATTATTTAGCAATGATTCTGTTGACTGTGCAGTTTGCCAGAATACCTATCACATGAGCTGTGTTAATCCTCCATTACTGAAGAAACCCTCGAGGGGATTTGCTTGGGCTTGTGGGCCTTGCAGCAAGGCTCAAGAGAAAAAGCTCGAGGCTCGTAATACGCCAAACATTACCGATGGAACAATTGACGCCGACGACGATGAGCTGAATGAAGACGAAGATGATTTCCCCACAGCAGTGGGCGATGCACTTGACACAAACGGGAGCACCTCATCAGGCTCTCAAGATGTCGAGATGTCTACTCACCTAGGTACAGCAGAACAGGTTCATCAAGCAAGCCTATGGCTCTTTCGCTATCTGGGTGCGCATTGCCGAGTTGAGGATGCACTAGACTATGACGATCGCATATACCCAAGAGCCGGCTCTAGAATTGGAGCTCGACATCAAGCCAATGTTCCAATATGGCCTGGTAGACCTGTGGAGTATGTCAAGGCCGTAGAAATCAAGAAAAAATACATCAAGGGAGGAAGCAGCAGCCACAGAAAGGATGCAAAGCTATCAAAAGAGACCATAGCCGCACTAGAAGCCGACAAGATTGCCCGGGAAAAGAGGCCGATATGGGTAATGGATGAGCCGAATGGATATATTCATCGGGGTGATGATGCAGCTAACGATGACCCTGAAAACACGGCGACGTTGCTATTCAAGATTCCAGAAGTAGGTGAAGCTTCTACCAGCGCTGAACGGGGGATGGACGACGAGGCTTCACTCTTGGATGTTCCTGCGTATGAGCAGTTGGTAAATGATTATATGATTCGTGCGAAAGCAATGGCCAAACCTCTAGGCCTACCAGAATTTTCGACCAATCTGCTCGATGTGGCCCTGCAGCTTCTTTATTCGAACAACTTCAATGTCGATAAAGCGCTCGAAGCACTCTCCACAACCGATAAGAAGACATTCAAAGAGCCCGAGCCGAGTTCCGCCGAGCTGAAAAAATTTGAGGACGGTGTTACTAAATTTGGATCTGAATGGCTAAGCATTAAAAGACATGTCAAGACTATGAGTCCTGCTGATGTTGTACGATTTTACTACACTTGGAAAAAGACGGACAGGGGAAAACAGGTATGGGGTAATTATTCGGGACGAAAAGGCAAAAAGGAGGCCAAAAAGGCCGAGGCCGCTTTGGGCAAGCCACAAGATGACATTGCTGATGATCATGATGATTCTGCTTTCGATAACGATAAGGTCTTACAGAAGAAGAAGGGGTTTCATTGTAAATTCTGTTCCACAAGAAGCTCGCAGCGATGGAGACGAGCTCCAAACACTCCTGCGGGCACTACGGTACCTGAAAATCCAAATAGCAAAGGCGCTGCAAAGGAGAAAGGCAATCAACTTGTAGTAGCGTTATGTCAAAGATGCGCAGAGCTCTGGCGCCGTTATGCGATACAGTATGAAGATATCGAAGAGGTAGCCAAAAAAGTTGCGGCTTCAGGAGGGCGAGCTTCGAAACGGAAAATGGACGAAGAATTTCTAAGAGAACTCAAAGCTGCGAACGAGGGTTTTGGCCAGGTTGATATTCTCCCCACTACAGCACCTGTATCGACTGGCAGTACTCCCGCGCCTGCACCTCCAGTAACGACAACATCGGAGCCACCTAAGAAGAAAGTTAAAACCAGTTCTGATAGCAAGGAAAGCTCGGATTCTGCGCTCGAAAACGTTGCTACAGTCGCACCTGCACAGCCTAAAAAGAAACCAATAGTTGAGAAACCTCCTCCCCCTCCACCGCCGCCACCGGAGGTCCCTAAGCCAAAACTTCTTGCGTGTGCTGTCTGTTCCCAGATGGAACCGTTGGGAGATCAACACCTTTCTTGCAAGGAATGCAGAATGGCTGTACATCGAAACTGCTACGGCGTTGTTGACAACCGAAGTCCCAGCAAATGGACTTGTGACATGTGCTTGAACGACAAAGATCCCAAAGTGTCAATAGTAAGTACACTCGACGTCCCATTTATGTTTGTGCTATTGCTCACTATCTCAGCAATACAAGTGCATGCTATGTCCAATAGAGCTCACGGAGCATGATTTTGTGGAACCACCCAGGACCTCTCACAAGAAGAAATCCGAGAAGGAACGGGAGCGCGATCGCGTGGAGAGAGAAAATGCGCTGAAAGCTGCAGATTACTTCCGAAAGAAGCAAGAAGAATTGAACAAGCCCATCAATCCTAGAGAGCCGTTGAAGCGCACAGCCAATAATAACTGGGTACATGTCACCTGTGCTGTCTTCACACCCGAAGTAAAGTTCGGAGATGCGAAAGCCCTCGTTCCATCAGAAGGAATTCCGTCGATCCCTTCGAATAGGTATGACGAGATCTGCAAAGCATGCAAGAAGAAAGGCGGTGCCTGTGTAAATTGCCACTCATGTCGAGCTCCAGGTAAGAGTCACTTTACACAACCCTGATTGTCTTGTTACTAAATGAAGCATTGCAGTACACGTAGAGTGCGCGCATCAAAATGGGTACATTTTGGGATTCGACATCGCCCCCGTGAAGGGATCTCGCCGCGATCAACACAATATTGTAAACATCAATGGCGAAATCGGCGCCATGTCTGCCGCTATCTGGTGCAAGGAACATGTACCCACTAAGACTATTGTTCATCGCATGCATGATATCGTTGATGAAACGGGTCTTAATGCATTGCAACTCTATGTACAAAACTTCAAACAGGCAGACTTAGCTCTGACTGGTACAGTTCGTAAAGCGAACCTTGTCAATCAATCTACTAGAGCGACCAATTCTGTCAATGTTGGAACTACCCAAAATCGTCGGACATCTACTACGGGACCTTCTATATCTGCAGCTACTAACAGACGTACTTCTTTGACATTAGTCAAAGTTGAGGACTCGCCAGTGAATGGTTTACCTTCGGTGCGCGATTTGGAGAAAAAGTGTGTCACCTGTAGTGTTGATGTTAGTCCTAAATGGTGGCCGGCCATTGAAGCTACCGTTGTGAATAGCAGTTCCGCAGCTCCCCTTGATGCCATCTTGGACCACGACCCTACTAAATCAGATAGCCCTGGCCTCACCAACGGTCATTTACCTAACGGCGTGACGGGTGAAAGAAAAGGGGTTCATGTTGCACTGGCAGTCGCGGCCTTGCATCAAAATACCCAAAAACCGGTCCCAGCCTCCACAGAATTTCAATGTCATCAGTGCCACTGGAAGAAGATTCGAAAACAACCTACACCCACATCGACCCCTCCACATATACCTTTACCCATGATAAGCGATCGTGAAGTTTCTAGACCTCCCGCGTCGCTTCCTGTTCCAACTTCTGCAGCCATGATCGCGAATATCCCTCTACCCGAGCCTGAGCGCAGTCATGCACCGCATCAATATCCATGGCCCCCTCAACCTCCATCGTATCCGTCCAATGCGCCATATAACAACTGGGTACGCCACTCCCCTGTACCAGCTAACGTTGCTGTCGTTCATCAAGTTAATGGCAATCATTCGCCAAGGATGCCTGGAGTTGCGCTACAACTTGGAGGGCCACCTCACAATCATCAGTCTGTGCAAGGTTTACAACATTCCCCCCATCAGAATGGTCGTTTTTCACAAACGCCTAACGGTTACCCGCCATCCCCCCATCGACTTGCTGGACCACCACCTATTCATATGCAAAATGGAGGCTACGGATCATATGTCTCTAATAGACCCCCTCATCATTTGACAAACGGCGGGCCGCCTCCTCGCGCGCCAGAACATCCTTTCCCACAAAGTAACGCGCCGATGAATCCTCGCCCGTATGGTCCACCACACGGTAGCCCGCCAATAAACCGGCAACCAAATGGTCCTCCACCTCAACTAAATGGCGTGAGACCAAATGATAATCGTGTCAATGGCGGAGCAAGTGCGAGTCCATCGCTGCGGAATTTGCTATCGTAATGAAAGCGTGGTGGCTCGTTCATGCATATAAGCATATTATCCAGACTTTTTGTTGTGTGTTTACAAACTTATCGCTTTCTTGTATTGTATGATTTCAATGTTTTAAAATCAAGGCGTTCTATGGTGGCCATACCTTTCCAGGAGCGTGGCGTTTAGAGATAGCCGCAATGTACATTAGATTATTTCGGAAGACTCATGATGGGGAACTAGAATCGATTATGGGAAACGGCAAGACAGCTGAACCAAAAATGGGAGGTCATTCCATATGAGTTACCTAGTTTTACGAAACAAAATATAAACCAAAACTTTGAATGTTGTAATGTTCTTTGATCCTTTTGGGGGCAAGGTATTCATGTCACTTACATCACAACATGAGGCGCCTAGCAATCACTTATGATGAACAAGTGAGGATAAATTTTGAAAAGTTGTAGATTTTGCTATCCTAGAATTCTTAACTATTGAACTGTGCACTTGGCAGGCAAGCCACATGGGCCTTCTTTGTCTTTAGCACCTGTTTCCCCTTCGGCATGAGCTGCTTCAGCTCTCTGATTTGTTTGCTTGGTATTTCTCGTTGCTTCATTGCTATCCGTCAGTGTGGTTGGCTTTACTTCTCCACCATTAGTCGTCGCAGGACCCTGTTCATGAAAGTTAGTGGTGCGACGGAGTGGGTTGTGGCTGGTGTAACTCACATCTAGTCAAGCAAAGTTAACTTTGCTGATGGCCTTTCCAAATTCCTCGCCTTGGATAGTAGCAAGCTCTAATTCGAGTGCAGAAGGTTGACGAGATCCATCGGCAGCCTAGTAGTCCATTAGTCACGTTTCCCTTGACATGTAGGAAATGCCTCAGCATCATCCACACAGAACAATAAATTACTTACAGCAAAAGTACCCGCGCCCCAAGGCGAACCACCTCTCACCTCGGTCAAATTGGCCAATTGAGGAAAGGACTTAGCATAACCCAATGGAACATAAATGATACCGTGATGAGCCAATGTTGATAAAGAGGCAATGACGGTGCTTTCTTGTCCACCACCTGGGGTACCGGTGGAAACGAAGATTCCGGCGTATTTACCCCAGTAGCCGCCGGTTTGCCATTGGCCGCCAGTGGCGTCCCAGAAGGCTTTCCATTGTGCAGGGAAGTTGCCGTAACGGGTGGGGATGCCGAAGAGGAATGCGTCCTGATGTGGGTGTTAGTTGAGTGGTTTTGGGGGTGGAGGTGCGGTGTCATTTTATCGGGACGAAGCAGGAATAGAAGATTGGGATCTTTATGATTCCATTGTTGAAAGTAACTTGAGTGGTTATATATATCTGGGTAGAACTTACATAGGTTGCAAGAGTCTTTTGGTCAATGACCGGAATATCTGGTTTAGGAGGAGCGTGCATCTTGGTCAAGACTTCTTGCGGAAGAGTCTCTTGAACTCTATTGGTGAATTAATATGGCATCAACTGTCTGATTGAAAGCATAGACTGTTGACTTACTGAAAGAGATCTGCTTCAATTCCAGATTTCTTGAGACCTTCCTTTTCGGCTTCGGCAAGCTTTTGGATGTGGCCATACATGGAGTACTGGAGGAGAGATAATAATTAGTATCACAGTGTTTTGTGGGTAAATGCAAGCAAGTGTAAGGAATGGTTTGGAAGATAAATGAAATGAATAGATATGTATTGAAGGTGTCTAGTCTTCTTATAAAATAGTGAGGCGTTGTAGAGGGCTACTTACAAAGACAATAGCTACTTTAGGAGCCATGATGAGAGAGAGATTGATGGATTGAAAAGGTCGATGTGGAAAGATTGGAATAGGTAGGTTGTAAGTCAAGGTGAAGAGGATTGAGTTGAATGATATGGAATAAAGGAAACTATCTATTCTTATATCATTTTAT
>NGKJ01000113.1:84480-97950 GCA_002162495.1 Myriosclerotinia curreyana | reverse complement strand
CCCCCCTCTTCATTGCGTATAGAACTTTTATACAAACAAATAAACAAATAAACAAATAAACAAATAAACACTAAAAAAAATTAACCACCAACCCGCCCCATTACACTTTCTTAATTTGGTTTGGTTAACGTTGAATACCAATTGGAATGTCGATTCTTCTTGGAAACTCAAATGTCATTCTTTAATGCGAGGAACTTTCGCATGTATAATGCTATAGTTCCTTTTCCTTCGTTGAATACTGGGCGATGTATTGGCAATTCTTCGTCTCATATCACTCTTTTATCTGCTATTAAACATGATTTCATTCATTTTAGACCTCCAGTTTTCCATCGAGGGAAGAAAACGATATCTTCTTTCAATTTCAACGACCTTCCCCATGCATTGGATTTGAGACCTATAGAGCCTCTGAGCTTGGAGAAATCACTTGTTAAGGACAAATCACCCGAAAGAGCTTCACAGCAACTTTCTGAAGATGTCCAGGATGTACTCCAAGAACCAGAGCCAGCAGCAGCTGAAGCTCAAGAAGTGACAAATTCCACGACCTCGCAAGATCTAGAAGAGGATACAAAGAAGGCGAAACCTTCTATAAGAGTTAGGCGCCCAGAAAGATTACCCCAAGGCTTGATTACACTTCAATCTGAATCTTCAGAAGTGCAAGAATCACAGGTCACTTCATCTGCGGCAATAGATGAGAAAAAAGCCAAAAGGACCAAAACTTCTGATGAAGTTCCACTTCATCAGGGACTCCTTCCTCTGGAACCACTGGAAATTGAACATGAGCCACCACCATATCCAACCGTGATCATGCAAGCGCGTAGTAATATGCTGAAGTTTGAGAATTGCGTCGTTGTAACACGTGTTGGTGGGTTCTATGAATTATATTTCGAGCATGCGGATGAATTTGCTCCACTTCTAGGTCTCAAAATTGCTCAGAGGAAAACAAATGCTGGACCTGTTTCTATGGTAAGTTATCATAATGATATCAAGCTAACACTTAATAACGGGTAATAGTCTGGGTTTCCTTTTCATCAACTTGATCGTTATTTGAAGATACTTGTTCAAGACCTGAACCGCTATGTTGCCATTTCGGAAGAGTTTCCAAATGACATATCAGACAAGGTGAAATCTGGAGGTCTCATGCATGACCGAAGAGTCTCACGTATTGTCACGCCTGGCACTCTCATTGATGAAGGTTTTATGGATCCTCTATCGAATAATTATGTTCTTGCAATACACGTGCAACACGATGTACAAGCTGACACCGTTGAACATGAGGTAAATCACAAACCAATCGGTCTGGCTTGGTTGGATTTATCAACTGGCCACTTTTTCACACAAAAGTTATCGATACCAGAACTTCCTTCCTTCCTAGCTCGCATAGCCCCACGCGAGATTGTGCTTGACGAAGAGATCAAAACTTTGAAAAGTCACGAAATATTTTCCGTTCTCACCGATGAACACCATATAATCACTTATGCAACGCTACCTGAAGTTCGGCCTATACCTGAATGGACTCCTATGCTGGAATCGGCAGTCTCACCATCCTTGGTAAACACATTTACGGAGGAAGAGATATCCGCTGGTAGCTGTCTGCTTCATTATGTCGAGACAAGATTACAAAGCACCAGCATGAAACTTCATCCTCCTATTCGTCAATTGAATGTCATGGGAATCGACAAGAATACTATGAGAGCTTTAGAGATTAAAAAGACGATCAAGGAGGATAACTTCAGTGGTAGTTTGCTACACACAATTCGACGTACAGTTACCAAAGGAGGTGCAAGGCTGTTGGAAAATTGGCTTGGTGAGTTCGTTCCGCGTTTCAGTGTTATCGAAAAGCTAATCCCCATAAAAGCATCTCCTTCAACATCCATGGATGTAATAAATTCTCGACTCGATCTCGTGACGTACATGCTCGAAGATGAGTCTCTTCGGGATCGAGTAACAACCCTCCTCAAACGTAGCCATGATTCTCATCGCCTGCTGCAGAAATTTGCATTCGGTAGAGGAGATGGCGATGACCTTCTAGATCTGGCTACCACAATACATGCTACTCGAGATGTTGCATATACACTCGAGACTCAGAATGCCACACCCGAGCCTTGCGTACAGGCATTGCTTACTCGTATTAACCTCAAAGACACGATGAAACTCGCGGAAGCAATCACAGACGCCATTGACGAAGAAGGACTCGTCCAACAACATCGTATCGAAGAAGGCGAAAGTGGAGAAATGCAAGCACTGGCCGAAGCAATCGTCGCTTCAGAAGGAACCACAGAAGAAACCTCCACCCTTCGGAAAAGCAACCGCAAGAAACCACCCAACAGCATCCGCGAATACTACAACCAAGAAAACGAAGCCTGGATAATGAAACCAACCGCCACCAAAACCCTCAAACGTCTCCACGAAAACCTTTCCTCCCTCTCCGATCGAAAGACCGCCCTCGCCGCTTCCCTCTGCGACCGCCTGGGCGCAACAAGTCTCACCCTTCGCTTCACCCCCGGCCTCGGCCACATCTGTCATGTCAAAGGCAAAGACATAAATCTCACGATGCCCGAAGCCCGCACCATCGGCTCCAGCAGAACTACTCGTTCCCTCCACCATCCCGAATGGACGTCCCTAGGCCAAGAAATCGATCAATGTCGCATCCACATTCGCGCCGAAGAACAACGTCTCTTCTACAAACTCCGCGAATTGGCCATTACCAACCTCGTGAAACTTCGTCGCAACGCTGCTGTGCTGGATGAAATCGATATTGCATGTTCATTTGCGACGTTGGCGAATGAAAGGGGTTGGACTCGTCCTATCCTTAATACAAGCTCGGCGCATAAGATTATTGGCGGAAGACATCCTACCGTTGAGACTGGCCTGGAGGAAGAAGGTCGAAGTTTTGTTTCCAATGATTGTCTCGTGGGAGATGTCCACCAAGCTTGGTTAATTACTGGACCAAATATGGCAGGAAAGAGTACATTTTTGCGACAAAATGCATTAATCACGGTTCTTGCACAAGTGGGCTCATATGTACCAGCTGAATACGCAGAGCTGGGGATTGTAGATCATATTTTCAGTCGTGTTGGATCTGCAGATAATCTATATCGAGATCAATCAACGTTCATGGTGGAGATGTTGGAGAGTGCGACAATTTTAAAGAACGCAACGTCACGATCATTTGTCATTATGGATGAAATCGGCAGGGGAACAACACCTACGGATGGTATTGCTGTGGCCTTTGCGTGCCTGCATCATCTTTATCATGTGAACAAATGCAAGACGTTATTTGCAACGCATTTCCATGCATTGGCTGACTTGGTAGGGGAGAAAAATATGGATGGGGTGGGCTTCTATTGTACAGATGTAGAAGAGGATGGGAGCACAGATGGAGCATTCAGGTATATGTATAGATTGAAGGAGGGTATCAACAAGCAGAGTCACGCTCTCAAGGTTGCCAAATTGGCTGGGTTGCCGAAAGAAGCTATCGATGTTGCTAGGCAAGTATTGGGAAAAGATGTAAATCCTGAATAGATAGTTAGCTTATGATTACGACCATAAATGATTGTTTAATATAATGATAACATTTAAAAGCATTCAGGAAAAAATTAGAGTGTTGTTGTTTTTAATCTTCAACGTGCGCATGCACTCGGGGTTAAAAAGCTATGAATCGTTCATCACAAAGCTTGAAGGGAAAAGAAAAATGTAAAGAAAGATTAATGACTAACCTTTTAAAAATGATTACGTGTGATCTTCACATCACATTTCAATGTCATACCACAATACATGCTTTAGCTTGTTAAGTTTTTCTTATTTTTTCCAGAGTCAAAATACTTGGATGACTAGTAGATGATCGTCATGTCTTCTATATATCCTTTCAGACATACAGAGAATCCATATCAGATAGATCATGGAAGACTTAGTCGAACATTCCTCCGAATCCCTCATCGGCAGAATCTTCGGCCTCGGACTCCTCCTTCTTGGCCTCCTCAGCAGCGGCGGCGGCTGGGGCAGCCTCGGTGGCGACAGGTCCGGCACTGGCGTAGGCATCTGGGTTGGCGATGCGGTCCTTCAACTCATCAATCTCAGACCAGCTGTAGTCGGTGGAGATGGCAACGGCCAAGACCTTCTTGTAACCGTTGACAACAGAGTGCATAACAGATGGAAGGGTTGGGAAGTTGGCAGCCAAGGAGATAGCAGCGATGGTAGTGATAGCGCTGCTGAAAGCCTTGAGAAGTTGGGCCTCCTCAATGTCGAGAACACTTGGTGGGAAAGTGTTACCATCATCGTAAACTTGGGAGATACCCATACCATATGTGAACGGAGAGATGTTCAACATGTTAAGAAGGGTAGCCTCGGAAGCTCCGACCTTGGTACCAGCCTCAACGAGCTTCAAGTCTGCGGTAATTTCAATGGTACCACGGGCAATCTTGGTTGGGACACCGAGAGCTTGGAAGAAAGAGGTCTTTCCTGGTTCCATACCAGTGTTACCGGCTGGGACAAAAACATCGGCAGGGGCAACGGCACCAGCTCTGGCTGGAGCAGCAACCTTGTTGTCGAGAATCTTGTCACGGATGGTCTTAAGATCTTCGTTGGTGAAAACGAAACCGACGTTACCCTTGACGAAAGGAAGGAGACGCTCGTATTCTGGGTTGTCGTTGACGAAGCCCTTGACGGCACGGCGAACCTATTCAATCACCAAAAAATTAGTTTTCTGATTACGCGAAACACAATAATTCCTTCAATCTCAAGCAACGTACCATGGTGTTCTTTCCCATCAAGACAACACCCTGTCCACGAAGAGATCCACGGATCTCGTGCATTTGTTGAGAGCTGACATTGTCGACGGTGACGATGAAGATGGACTTGTACTCCTCGAGTAAGCCCTTGAGCTTATCGAAGTAGCCGGCCTTGTTTTCGGATTTGCCCCCCATATCTTCTTATTTGTGAAGGTAGGATGTTTAAGGACAAATTTATTGTATTGAGGTTGAGGGAATTTTCTTCGTTGAAGAAGGTGATGTTGTTGTCGCAAAGTTGATCCAGAGCAAGAGGGAAATGATACTTTGATGAAATTCCAGAATGTGGGAGCCGCTAGTGTTTAGCGTCAATTATCATGCGAAAATATATTTTGATTGGTCAAGAAGCTCAGACCCTTGTAAAATAGAGAAATTTTATATATTTTTTTGTATATTTTGTATATTTTGTATATTTTGTATATTTTGTATATTTTGGTATTTTGGTATTTTGATATTTTGATATTTTAATATTTTAATATAGCTGCTTCGAGGAGGAAGAATTACCATTTTAAGAAAAATCAAATCAATATTGAACATTGAATATTGAACTACCTCCCTACTACTCTATCAGAAAGATGTCAAAACTCAGAGCACCATACCAATGCCTCAAGCAATGTGGTAATTATCTTTTGGCAGCTCGAGGCTCAAGCATAGATACTTTTGATATTAAGGATGGTTCATACCTTTCAACATGGAAGTCTCCAATCACAGAAAGTACCAATGGATCAAAGGCGACTGGAGAAGAGGCACTAACCAAAAGCGAGGACCAGATTCCTGAGATATCTACTTCAGATGCCATATTGGAATCGTCAACACCACCAGCGAAGAGACGGAAGTTATCTGTTGGCGAGGAAGCTGGAGAAAAGACTGTTGTGGTACAGCAAGTAAAGAAGAAAGCGAAGAACACTTCGCTACCCAAGGTTATTGAGCCTTCACCTATTACTGCTTTAACCATCACAAGAGACCTTCAACATGTGATTGCAGTTACAGGCGAAGATAAAACTATTAGAGTTTTGGCTTGGGATGATACCATAGGAAAGGGGCTAAAGCAAATCAGTGACCGGTAAGAAATATCAAAATTCATGGATGACTATGACTATGACTGACGATTCCAGTACTATGCCTAAACGACCCTGTGCTCTCGCTACTACCGATGACTGCAGTACCATAATCAGTGCCGATAAATTTGGAGATGTGTATTCTCTTCCTCTCATCCCATCTCCTTCAGGTCTATCGATTACTGAAGATGCCTCTACCGAAAAACAAGCCCAAAAGATGTTTCAACCTTCAGCCAGCGCTCTGACAGTACATTCTGCACGTAATTTGAAAGCACTCGAAGCTCAAAAGAAACAGTCTAACAAAGTATCCGAGAAAAGTGGTCCGGATTTCGAGCACAAACTTCTCCTTGGTCATGTTTCCATGTTGACAGACATCTTGGCCGCTTCAGTATCTGATCGCCAATACATTCTTACAGCCGATCGTGATGAGCATATTCGTGTTAGTCGAGGAATTCCGCAAGCGCATGTTATTGAGGGATTCTGCCTCGGTCATAATGAATACGTTAGTCGATTGTGTATTCCTTTTACGAGACCAGAAATTCTCATTTCTGGCGGCGGAGACGAGGATCTACACATTTGGAACTGGCTCAACGGATCCTTACTATCCAAAGTAAATCTTAAGTCTCAAGTAGAAGCACTCTTCGCGAAAGACGAACAAGAAGCCGAATCCAAAAAGATTGCAGTAACAGGTATCTATCATGCTAGAGATGAATCATCGAACCAAGATATCATCATAGCTACATCCGAAGGGTAAGTTTCCTCTATCTCCTCAAGAAATCCAAGATCAACCCCAATCTAACAAATCCCCAGTGTCCCCGCCGCATTTATCTACGCCCTCAGCCCCTCCAATCAGCTCTCCCATACCCAAACCCTCCAACTTCCTGGCAACGCCCTCTCATGCACACTCAGCAACCCCGCCCCATCATCTCAATTCTCCCTCATCGTCTCCATCGACAACATCCACGAATCCGGTTCAATCACCACTGTAAAAGAAGTCAACTCCCCCACTGCAGTCCCATTACAATTCTTCAAATACGAGAATGGAGAGTTTGTTAATGTACAGCAGGAAGGATTCGTGTCACAGGATAGCGAAGGGATTTTGGAAGAGGAAAAGAAGAGCAAGTTGGGTGGTTTGTTGTATAACATTGGTAATTTGAGGAAGATGGAAGACGAGGAGTAAAGGCCATGCACATATGCGTGATAGCTAGCGATCGATGCACTTAGGAAGGTACATAAAAAATCATACATCCATGAATCTCCAGCCAAAAAGCAAACAAACAAACAAACAATCAACACACCATGTCTACAAATCAATTATTGATCTGAACCATCAATAACAACACTTCAAAACGTAAACACGGCAATCTCCACTGCAATCATTATTATCATTACTCTCGCAAGCTTTACCCTTGGTTTTGACTTAGCTTCTTTTATCCCGCTTGATTCAACGGGATGACGAAACTCAATATATTTGTAGCTTTCGTTATCAAAGAAGAACTAGACGGTTGCTCTGCACACAAAGACGAGCGTATTATCATGCACAAAAAGCTATTAGGTTGTTTCAAGAACGTGCTAGTCAAGCAGATGAATCTAAAAGATGGCTGATGAGGGCAATTGGGAAGATTGATACAAATACAATGAAGACCGAAGAGTATCGTTTGAGTAGGGAGATTGGAGATAAAGTGGTCTGATTCTCGTAAGTAAGGAAAACGGATTTTGAACTAGTATATACAATTTGAACATTAATTCTCGCACTTAAAAGCCTAAAATTTTATCAATATTCCATCTCGAATAGTACCATCTCAAATATCATATATAATACCGAACGAGTACTATTCAGGCACTAGCAGACCCTTCGAGATGGGGTCAATTTTGTCCGTGTCAACTTTATGTACGCGCAGTTATTCTCCCTTCGTGGTGGTGTGATATGTTGGGTATTGAAAATTGAAGGTGGGATGATGGAGACGTTGCGGTGGTGATTTGAGGTTGGATGTTGGTTGGTATATGATTTTGTGGTCAGCTATGAGATAGCCGTGAGATACCTACATTTCCTGGGTATGATGCCATTTATTTTGAGAGTTTTACACTACTCGTACATATTATACCCCTTCTTCTTCTTCTCAAGTCTAATCCTTAACCTTTCCCTCCACTTGGCCACGGCCCTCCTCACCGCATCCGCAACCTCCGGCCCCTCCGCCTTTTCAATAACCTCCAAAACCCATCTCACTCTCTCCGTTCTACCCCATTGCTCATTCCTCACATCCGCAGTAATACCCACCTCAGTAATAGCCCTCGAGATTTCCGATGTAGGTTCGACTTTGTGCGCGCGAAGATAATGCCAACATTGTGTAACATTACGCAGAGCTTGTCTTGGATTATGGACCTTACTGTGGGCGAATGCTTTGGCCATTTCGTGAACGAGCTCAATTCGTGCTTGTGAAAGAATCTTGGGTGGTGGGGCCTTTCTCTTCCATTTCGGCATTGCTGCGTAGATTGGGGCATCTAATGCGGCCCAGACTCCGTCGCTTCCTTGAAATACCATTGTAGCGATCAGTGGGGCGCAAGCTTCCGGTTCGACCCTGCCTACACAATGTTTCATGTACATATCATAGGCGACTTGAAGATTCGTGGAGGTCATATTGTTGACAAGATCAGCCAGAATATTGTCATTTATCCGCAGATTGAACATTCTCGATTGATTTATCAAATCATGTATATGACTATACCCTCCAATATCTTGAAGAAAGTTAAATAGAGTTCGTATCTTCTCCTCACTCAATTGCCCATGTTCTTCTAAAGTCTGCAGAAGCCATCCGAAGGACCATGGAGAGCGAAGAGTTTTCATCTTGTAATTGTTGATGATGGCATTACCATTTACTAATTTTTTTTGGCTAGTCCAATGACTCAAAATGAGTTCACTGGTCTGGCGACAAGTCAAAGTATATCGTCTATTGTCTAGATTGAACTGGCTGAGATCCTGGGTTTGAAACGAGCCAAATACTTCGGTAAACATCGAATCATCAATATTTTCTAGTTTGGAAACCACAGAAAGCCAATTGAACCGTATTCTGTGGAACTGGGCGAGGTAATCTTGGAGCCCCGCAACACTTTTCTGATCCCAGAAATATGAGGAGTTGATTAACTCAGAATGAGATCTGATCAGAACAGAGGTTATCTCTGCAGGCAGGTTGGCCAAAGTAGTACTTAGTGTACTAATGGAGTGGGTATGAGGTATGAGTACACTCTCCGCAGCCCATAATTCGCTTCTAGCAGCTGAAAGGTCTGTAGAAGCTCGAATTAGGATAGCTTGAAGGCGCTGAATCACTCCAGGTGTTTCTTTGCCTCGATTGGACCACACTAGCAAACGAAGACGATTAATCTTTTGTTGTGAGGCTATCAAAGACGCTTCTGCTTTGATTAAGTGATCGTTTGTATCTGCAGGAGGTTTCGACTTTTTAAGCCAACTTAGTGACCAGTTGTTGAGTAAGGATAAAATAGCTTCCATATTACTGTCAAGTTGAAACGCAGATAGAGAAGGAAGAATTTCAGAAACAAGAAGTTGTGTTTTCTTCGTGCTTGGAAGTCTTGCCAGTAGAGACAGATACTCTCCTATGACTTTAGAATCAAAATCGGCGGGCTTGAGAACTTTACAAGACACAATGCCATCCCAAACCCTTGTATAAAAAGCAAGCAGCTGCTTAGTCATGTCAAAATCGCTTCTATGACCATAACCCCTTTTGTTGAGACCTTCCTTGGAAAAACTTTCAGCAGTCGAATAAGAGCCGTTGGAGATTCCTACGACGACATCTGTAACAGCTTTAAGTGTGCTAGACAGTAGATCGCTGGTAACTAGCCCAAGGGTAAGACTTTGTTGGAGCTTTCCACCAAAGGATGAGCAAAGTTTCAGAGCTTTAGTATGTCCGTATAGCTTTTTGTGTTGGCCTTTCCCATCTTCTCCCATCTTCCCGTCTCTTCTCATGGCACTACATTCTCGACGGATATCCATTATGGCTGTTTCAAAATCATTGAAATGATCTTGAATATGCCGCTCTTGCTTTGATATGTCATAATCCTTCTTTGTAGATTCTCCAGCCTTTGAAGTCTCTGCAAAACCGACTGGAAGTTGATCCGGCATAGCAGTCCAATTAGTTAACCAGGATGGTAAACTCGGGGGGTGTTTTGGTTGCTCAGTAATCCGAGGTGTTGGAGCTTTCCACTGCGATTCAATATTCTCTGGGCCCCACGATGAGCACCATAAAGCGCCTGGATCATACATCGGGGCATATGTCATCTCAGTGACATGCGCCATCCGTCTCCTTCCCAATCTCCTCCTACTTTCCATTGGGCCTGGTACTGAGCTTCCATGTCGACGTATTGTACTTGAGGCACCGCAGAAGCGTTGAAAGGCATTACAGAGGTCCTCCTCAGCAATCCATAAATGTTCAAAGGAGTTTGTAATATGTTTGAGCCTTCGACAGGAAGTCGATGGGCGAGGGGGCATCGCTCGTTGAAAAATAAACCAGCCTCGTTGATGCTTTGCGATTCGACATTGGTGAGGTATTAAAATCAGATCTTCTTGAGTCAGAGTGGCATACTCTATAATTCCATGTGCAGAATATCGTACTGTACTGGCGAATACATTCAGCGGGGTATCTTTTATTAATATCTATTATTGAAGCTTCATGTAACAACAATTTACAGTTCGGCGAATAGTTATTCCTGAGCGACCCTTCATTGTCCCTGCGGGTCTTGACTCTTGGAGCTTACAATTTGGTGGGGTTACGGGTTACGGAGTAGAACATGGTAACAAGAGAAGAGAAGAGAAGAGATCAAGCTTCACAGAGAATTTATATTTATATACTTCAATTAGATTTTTCTAAACCTTCTTCCCATTTTACCTTCAATTTTCAAGCGGTTTCTTGAAGCATCAGAGAAAGCGTTTTTATATTCTTGTTGCATTTGTGGTTTTTTTGAGATTCCCCTCAATTCGTTGGAGCTATTAATTGATAAACCATGGAGCATCAATTCGAACCCTTACAGAACGATCTCATCATCAGAACAGCATGGGGTAGATATTATTATATGATCTCCAAGATTTTGGAATTCTAATTGCTAACGAATCTTAGGTCAGAAGGTTGAGCGACCACCGATGTGGGTGATGCGTCAAGGTATGGCCAATATTTGAAGCCTATGAGGCGTTAGTTATGAGGTCGAAATAGCTACTAACTGGAACACTCATAGCCGGACGTTATCTTCCCGAATACCATGAAGCCAAAGGCAAGAATGATTTCTTCGAATGCTGCCGCTCTCCAGAAATTGCATCAACATTGACACTGCAACCGATTGAACGTTTTGCCGGACTTGTCGATGCTGCCATCATATTCTCCGATATCCTCGTTATTCCTCAAGCTCTAGGCATGACTGTGGAAATGGTCGACAAAAAAGGTCCTCATTTTCCAGAACCCCTTGAGTCACCCGATGACGAACAATACAAGCGAGTATTGAATAAGAAAGTGGATGTTGCGGCAGAGTTGGACTACGTTTACAAGGCAATCACTTTGACGAGACACAAATTGAAGGGAAGAGTACCATTATTTGGATTCTGTGGTGCCCCTTGGACCCTGTTATGTTATATGGTAGAAGGTGGAGGAAGCAAGCTATTTGTAAAGACCAAGACCTGGGTTTACAGGTATCCAGAAGCAAGCAAGGCTCTCCTTCAGAAGATTGCAGAAGTGTGTGTAGAGTATTTAGCTTTGCAAGTTAAAGCTGGTGCGCAGGTAAGTTCATTGTGGTCTACAGTTTGACCTGCTCAGAACTAATGTTTGTCTTAGTTGGTTCAAGTTTTCGACTCTTGGGCTGCGGAGTTATCCCCATCTTCTTTCAAGGAATTTTCACGACCATATCTTGCATACATATCGGCGAATCTACCAAAACGCCTAAAGGAGCTTGGACTCGAGCAAGTTCCAATGGTTGTATTTGCCAAGGGAGCCTGGTATGCCTTGGATTCCTTGTGCGATTTAGGATATCAGGTAGTAGGTTTGGACTGGTTACAAGATCCAGCGGAGGCCGTTCGTATACGAGGGGACCGCCCAATTGTCTTCCAAGGAAATGCAGATCCAGGAGTTCTATATGGAACCCGGTCAGAAATCACTCGGGTAGTCGAGGAGATGGTTAAAGGATTTGGTGGAGGAAAACAGGGATGGATTGCGAATCTTGGTCATGGTCGGTATTCTCCAATTTTTTGATTGTTCGTTGACTAACTCATTTACTCGTAGGTATCACACCATTCGTCAACCCCGATGATCTGAAATTCTATTTCGAGGAGATCCACCGATTGACCAAGTGATGCTAGAATTGCCAAGTGTATCACTCCTTGGTGTGGACCCTCTTCTCGACTCCAATATCTTCGTTCCTATGAGAAGTAGTGTGTCAGAGATAGGCCGTTGGGATCAAAGTTTATAACATACCACAATTCTGGCTTCTCGCTGATGAACTTCTCCATCAATTCTTGGCACTCTTTGTTTTGCATGTTGACAACCTCGATTCCTCTCTGCTTCAAATATGCTTCACCGCCGAGGAAGGTGTTGTTTTCACCGACGACTACTCGTGATATTCCGTATAAAAGACATGCTCCAGTACTTTCGGCTATGGTTAGCATACCCCCGAGTTGTATATATATCTACCAAACATACCACATATCACATGGGGATAATCTAGCGATAATTTGTTAGTCTTGTTCCATTCCAGTGGGTATTTCTGTTAGGTATTGAGGATATTCTCTTCACATACGTTGTATACATGGTCGAGCCCTTATAGGCCGAGGCAGGAAGACGACCTGAATTTTCCAAAGCGGACGTCTCTCCCTAACATCAAGATCAATATGAATCAGCTTCAAAATCCCAACAAGCTTCAAAGTTCCAACAAGCTTCAGTATATCAGACTCACATGATGAATGGCACTTCCTTTCTGAACGCGCATGTTATGTCCACGGCCCAGCAATTTCCCATCTTTTGAAACTAGAGCTGCACCGATCTGAAAGGGATGATATCTTAGAATCTTAGAAAGAAATTGTTGACAGATTTGTAATACTTGAGTAGATTGATTAGGATTGGGGTACTCATACAGGTATGCCACCCTCTTCATATCCAACCTTGGCTTCCTCGACTGCAATGGCAAAGGCTTCTTGATCATTGAGGGGACTCATGGTTGAAGTATTGTTATATTTTTGATGGGTAAGAGTGGAAGAAAGAGGGGTAGTTTGTTTATTTTGTAAGGTAGGTAGGTAGGTAGGTAGGTAGAATGAAGGGGTAGTAAACCGAGACAGATATCTGATATCTGATAAACCGAGAATCTTGGTTTGATATGAGATGAGATGATATGATATGATATGAGAAGGATATGATATGAGAAGGATATGATATGAGAAGGATATGAGATGAAGGAAGGATAAAAATATCAATTATTCCTTATCGATAAGAAACCAACCCACCAACAAGGGTTTTCGGATATAACAATAACCCCACATATCCAGTTTTATGTTTTTGCTATGTCATCATCATCATTGGTTGATAATAATAATGATAATAATAATAATAATAATAATAATAATAATAATAATAATAATAATA
>NGKJ01000113.1:56937-84385 GCA_002162495.1 Myriosclerotinia curreyana | reverse complement strand
ATAATAATAATAATAATAATAATAATAATAATAATAATAATAATAATAATAATACCTAATAACAAATAATAACAATAAAATGTTGGTATATATTATTATTTCATATTTCGTTTTGATCTATAATTTATTACATAACTAATCTAAATATAGTCTAGTCTAGCCTTGTATGAAAACAAAAGCAAATGAAGTACTAGTACCTGAGTGAAAGAAGAAGAAGAGTTAATAAAAGAGGAAAAATTATATACTTAGGTAAATATCAAAAGAAGGAAGAATATTATTATTATATATTATAATAATATTAACTATTCTTATTTTGAACTATAAATTGTAAATTGTTGCCAGTATCGGTATATATATATATATATATATATATGTACAAGGCTGATGTTATTATTATTCCACATAAGAATCCTTGTGTATTTTCGAGACCCTTCTTTCAGATTCTAAATTATTTGTTGCCGCTTTCTTCTTCTTTTTCCAACGTAATGCATTAGAACCATCACCACCACCATCTTGATCTTCATCTTCATTCACCAATCTTTATACAATTTTCATACAATAATCTCCTCTCTCTCTCTCTCTCTCTCTCTCTCTCTCTTAGCCATTCAAATCTTAAAGTCTCATCATCATAGTAACTCAAGTCTTGAGATCTACTGCCTCGAAAGAACTTTTGTTCTTCACACACATACACATACACATACACATACACAAACATAAACATAAACACAAACACAAACACAAACTTTACTACTTTGTGCGCCAGGTTGTGAAAAAAGTATCAAATTGTAAGTATTTCAATCTTCATATACTCTCTCCGTTCTTGCAACCTGTCTGTAGTAGTATCTTCTCTTGTGCTATTATTCTATCCAACAATCATGAGCTGTACTGGCATACTTGTTAGTATCTTTTAGAATCTTGGAATCTATCACATTGATTTGACTCGGGCTTCCAGACAGCTAACAATTCCACTACAATTTTAGATAGGAAGAAAGCCTTATTAGAAATTCAATTTTCAGCCTCTCAGCTACTGGCACATCACTGTCAAATACAAAGAGAAAGAAAATCCAAGAGATTTTATCTCTAAACCAATAGACAAAATGGCTAAGGATAGCAAGTTATATGATCTGTTAGGTGTAAGGCTTCATTCCCAACATCCGATTGAGTGAACAGCGACTAACTCAATAATCCGGTTTAGGTTGCACCAACTGCAACAGAAGCAGAACTCAAGAAAGCATACAAGGTCGGGGCTTTGAAACATCACCCAGGTTTGTCTGCTCTTTGTTTCTTCTGGCATCGCGACATGAAGCTGACTGTCAACCGATAGATAAGAATCAACACAATCCCGACGCAGAGGAAAAATTCAAGGAAATCTCCCGTGCTTACGAAATCCTTTCCGACCCCCAGAAGCGCCAAATTTATGACCAATATGGTGAAGAAGGATTAGAGGGTGGCGGAGGAGCTGGTGGCATGAATGCTGAAGATTTGTTCTCGCAATTCTTTGGTGGTGGCTCTGCATTTGGCGGCGGTGGATTCGGTGGTATGTTTGGTGGTGGTGGTGGTATGCAACAACGTGGTCCACCAAAGGCCCGTACCATTCATCACGTCCACAAAGTCTCTCTCGAGGACATTTACCGTGGAAAAGTCTCTAAACTCGCCCTTCAGAAATCTGTCATCTGCCCTAAGTGTGATGGACGAGGTGGAAAGGAAGGTGCTGTTAAGAAGTGTGCCGGATGTGACGGCCATGGCATGAAGACAATGATGCGCCAAATGGGACCCATGATCCAACGTTTCCAGACTGTCTGCCCAGACTGTAACGGAGAGGGAGAGATTATCCGTGAGAAGGACAAGTGCAAGGGTTGCAATGGTAAAAAGACTACCGTGGAAAGAAAGGTCTTGCACGTTCATGTCGACAGAGGTGTTCGTAGTGGGCACAAGATCGATTTCCGAGGCGAGGGTGACCAAACACCAGGAGTTCAACCAGGTGATGTCGTTTTCGAGATCGAGCAAAAGCCACACGACCGATTCCAACGCAAAGACGATGATCTGTTTTTCCATGCCGAAGTTGATCTTGCTACTGCACTTGCTGGTGGCACCATTTTTGTCGAGCATTTGGATGAGCGTTGGTTGAGTGTTGAGATTCTTCCAGGAGAAGTTATCAGCCCAGGTAAGCAAGCACTTTGTCTCCATACCGAGCCCTCAAATTTTTTCTAACAATCCCGACAGGAAGTGTCAAGATGATCCGTGGCCAAGGTATGCCTTCGTATCGTCATCACGATCACGGCAACTTGTATATCCAATTTGATGTCAAATTCCCTGAGAAGAACTGGACCGCCGATCCTGCAGCGTTCGAGGCCCTCAAGACTATTCTTCCACCAGCACCAGAAGGTATCAAGCCACCTGCCGATGCGATGACCGAAGTAGCCGATCTCGAAGACGTTGATGCCAGTCAACAAGCTAGAGCCCAAGGTGCGGGTGCCATGGACGAAGATGATGAGGATGGCCAACAAGGCGAACGTGTTCAATGTGCTTCTCAATAATTTATAGTTGTATTGGCGTTTGGCCTGGGGTTTTTTCTTCATACTTCTTTCTCCATACAGAGATTTTTATCGACCTCTTTTGCATCTTCCGTCGGTTATATGATACACTATACTTGTTCTTCATGATCTCCAAGTGCGTTACGATCATGGCTATTCTGCCGAGGGTTTCTAGGAATTTGGTCATTAGGGAATACCCGCAACGTCAGCATGCACGAATGACACAATGAACAATGAGTGGGGTTTGGTAGAAATGGGGGATGGATGGATAGATGAAAGATGGGAGAGCGAAGGGAGTGACAAGAAAACCTTTGGACAATCTCTGTGGATGGATGCTGTGGATTTCCCTTTTTTAAGATCATGAGAACCATATATTATGAAATCGAAGGAGCATCTTTTTGTTTCTTGCGAACAGAACAGAACAGAACAGAACAGAACAGATGATCAAATCTGAGAATCTGAGAACCTGATTGAGATCTCTTAATATGGCGTTTAGACAGCTGGGATAGATAGTATGCAAGTAGGAGAAAAAGCAGATTTATGAATTATTTATTGGGTGTGCGTGTGCGCTTGCATGTGCTTGTATCTTTGTTTGGTATGAGGGTTGATTATTTGATGCCATGCTTGAGGTATGTGTAATGATAATACAAATGCAATTGCAAATGCAGACGCAGCTTGATCATCTTCCAAGAAACCAAATACTGCCTGTACTCCATCCAGAGCCGAAGAGGGGAACGATTTAAAACCCGAAGGATCTCTCACGCTCACAAGCATTGTAAGATTGCAACTTTGGCTACAAATCTCGTTCAATTATATGCATTAAAACGAGGTATTAAAAAACTACGTAATGGTATCAGTATTGGTGTTGTTACAAACATCTAACAAATTCTCATGCTTCTGCTTTTCTCATATCCATTCATGAAAAAGTAAAGTACCCAGGGTACCTGACTCTCCAAAACCCGTCAAGCAAACACAATAACGCCTTCTTATCCCCCTAGTATTCCCTCGGTAGAAACCATATGCATGCCTATCCATATTCGTCTACGACATCCTGAATCCCCATCACTCATCCTGAACAGCTCTAATCTTGACCCCTGCCCCCTTGACCGCCCTCCTCAATTTATCCCTCGCCTCCCTCTTCCTCCTTGCTGCCTCACTTAATTCCGATTTCTCTTCCGTACTATATCCACTAATCTTTTTCCGTGGACTGGGGCTTCCGTATACAGAACCCGATGCCCCCATCATGAATGTCGAGCCACCTAATCTCCTTGATGCCGATCCCTTGAATTGACTTTCAGGTGTATAGAACATTCTGTTTGTACTCGAAGTACCGGGTGTGTTGACCCTCATACTTAATCGATTACTGTTTTTCTGTGGTGTTCTCAGTGCTGGCGAAGATTCTCGACTTGTGGTGCTGAATCTCAATTTGCGCATTTGGTTTTCGAGGACATCAACGTCGCCGCTGCGTTTTTCGGCCATAGTGGTCATCTTGGTGATTGTACGCATAATAGCTTCGACGGTAGGAGCTGCGGTTTTTGAGTTGGCGTTCGAGCTTTGCGAAACGAGTTTAGCCCGGAGAACAGTGAGACCTTCTTCGGCTTCTGAGAGGAGTTTCTGGAACTTCAAGTAATCTCGGCGCAGATCATGCTGTTGGGCAGCTTGCTCGGCGTTGAGTGGTTGTGCTCGAGCTATTGCTATTTGATCAGGGTGTGTGTGTGATTGAACCGTCTTTTTAACTTCATCGAATTTTTGCCTTAGCTTGACAGTTTCCTTCTCGAGGTCTTCGCAAGCTTCGATTTTATCGGCTACATCTTGAATTCTACCCGTTTCGAGTTCATGTCCAAGCTCCTTCTCCACGATATAGGAAAGTGCTTCTATCTCATCTAAGCACCAAGTCTCATCCTCTTCGAGATCTTTTCTGGCCCTATCTTCTTTGTATTGCTCCGTGTGCCCCTTGATGAAAGATTTCAATGCCTTTGCATTGACACCAAGAGTGTCGATCATAGAATTTATATCACGATACAAAATCTCTACCTGAGCCGGAATGTTATCGCCTGATTCATGTGATTTGACATCCGAATAAGCAACAAATTCATCGAGCGTTCTCGTGGCTTCAATATCTTCTGTAAGATATCTTTGCATTTTATCATCTTCATCATCGACAAGCATTCTGGTCTCTTCCGCTTCCTTTCTTGCTCTAGCCTCGACACGACGCTGTTCTTGTGCCTTTTCTTGTTCAACCGATGTCACAAAAGTGCTTTGCGTAGGTGTAGTTGTTCTTCCCGGTAGCTTTTGAGCATTTAATAATTGCGATGCAAATCCTGGCGCACTAGCAGACCTTGATGTATCGGGACGCATCATTCTAGGCGGGATGGCTGATCTCACAGGACTAGGTGATCGAGGTGATGGAGGAATTATGGGGGCTGTTGGCGGAGGAAGTTTAGGTGCAGTACTAATCTCCCCGAAAAGTCCCTTTGATTGTCCAAATGATGATGGCTTTTGTACCTTCGTGAAAGGACTGATGTCTGCTTTGGCTTTCTGGTTCCCACCGAAAGAACTTTGAGGTGTTAAACCTGGTGTGACATTGTTTTCAGATGTTGGACTATCCAGTTTTCCGAGGTCTTCCCCGC
This sequence comes from Myriosclerotinia curreyana, assembly GCA_002162495.1. Classification (NCBI taxonomy): domain Eukaryota; kingdom Fungi; phylum Ascomycota; class Leotiomycetes; order Helotiales; family Sclerotiniaceae; genus Myriosclerotinia; species Myriosclerotinia curreyana. The sequence continues at coordinate 79,221 of NGKJ01000113.1, read as the reverse complement.
TTCCCTCTTCACTCGGTTGTTTGCTCTGGTCATCATCTTCATCCTCTGTAAGAAAATCAGAATCATCGCCTTCTTCATCTGGACCTCCAGGAATATCGTCTCCCGGAGACTCGGACGGGGGAGATTGAGCCTGTGTTTGAGTGTCTTTCTTGGTTGGAGGAGGTATTTGACTTTGAGCGGGTTTAGGCTTCAGGACAAAATCTGGCGGTAGGGGCGCATCGTTCTCTTTTCCAGAGGTAGGAATATCTCTGGCAACGGACTTAGGTTTAGGTGTAAAATCTGGAGGCAATGGTGCATCATTCTCAGAGGCAGACGTTTCGCCAGCAGCATAGCTAGATTTACTTGTTGGGTCTGGGGGCAAGGGAGCTTCAGGCATTCTATCGCTTGGTTCTTGTTTGATTTGCACTGGCGGTGAAGGAGCTGGGACTGGCTTAGCAGGTGTAACTGCCGCGAATGGATTTGGAGCAGGTTTAGCCGGGGCCGCAAAAGGATTTGGAGCCGACTTTACTTCAGTACTTGCGAATGGATTTGGCTTGACGGAGCCACTAGAGTCAGAGGCAGAGCCAAAAAGTCCACCACCGGTAGCAGGTGCCGCTGTATTAAAGAACGAGGACCTTGCTGGGGCAGGAGTCGAACTAGGGGTTGCAGATTGAGGCTTCGCTTGTTCCTCTGCTTCTGGAGCATCCTCGGCATCCATATCTGCTTCTTTTGAAACAGGTGCTTGAACCGCCGGAGCCTTCTCTGCTTCCTCCAGAGCGTTCCCGAAGGCTCCACCTCCAAAGAACGAACTCTTTGCTGCAGTCGCGTTATCTGGCTCGCTTTCTTTGGAAGTGTCCGCCTTAAACGTGGAACCAATAACAAATTTATCTCCTCCGAAAGGACTCGAAGAAGGCTTTTGCTCGACTTTATTGGCACTTCCGAAGAGACTGCCAGGCTGCGCAGTATTGCCTGTGTTGTTAGAACCAAACAATCCACCACTCGTATTTGGAGCATTGCTGCTCGAGCCAAACACACCACCCCCTGTAGCGGGCAGTGGGGCAGGTTTGGAACCAAAGATGCTTCCACCTGTGGCCGGGGCAGCCGCAGCTGCGAAACCACTCTGATTTGCGAAAGTGGCGAATCCTCCAGACCCCTGAGGTTTACTTCCAGTAGAAGCACTGGAGCCGAATACAGGCTGAGTTGCACCTAAAGCACTCGACTGTCCAAAAGCTGTGCCTGTAGTGGCTGCAGTCGTATTTGCAGATCCCCATACTGATTGCCGTCCTGGCAAGCCTGATTGTCCAAATGCTGGGGCGGATGGTGTACCAAAGGCTGGCGCGCCAAAGGCTGGACCTGCTTGTGCTGCAGGAGCAGCCATTGATGGGGTACCAAAACTTGGTGTTCCAAATGCTTGACCTCCCTGACCACTCTGACCACCCCATGGCGATTGTGTCTTACCCATCGCAGCGGGCGATCCAAAAGCGCCTGTTCCAGAAGAGCCCGCTGGTTTCGCCATGGCCACTCCAAAAGCCGAGTTCGCAGGAGCTTGACTTCCGAATGATTGACTTGGCGTACTACCAAAAGTAGGTGCTGCTGCTATTGGAGCCTGCTGCGAGGTTTCCATCCCTTCGGCAGCAACGAGACCTGGATATATTTTCCCTTGTCGAATCGAGTCGTTATAAATGACCCACCATGAAGACAATACACCTTCGTTATTCAGAACCATAAGAGCAGGCACGGGGTGAGGTGACTCGTCGATCTCATCATCCCCAGGAATTGGTTTCCAAACTTTAATAGTGCTTGATAGATCAAGCGCAAAACCAATGGGAGATGTATCCCCAAAACCTCCATTTGATGTTGCAGGAAGCTGAGCTCTGAAGGAGTCATCGGCCATTTCCGTCATTGTGAATACCCCTGATATTCTGTCCGCGGGTTTATCGCTTGTTAGTGGTTTGCTCGAGCGGGTAAAGAGGTTTATGTCCGTGGATGCTGTCGAACCTACGATGAGTAAATCCTGCATACTTGGGGGGAACTCTTTCAGACGAAGCAGGAAATGATGCGGTGGAGAACGATTGAGGCCAAAGGGCGGTGCAGGATCAGCGAGTTTCTGAAACATAAATATCGCAGGCTGCTGCCTCGTAGCCAGATAGAAGCTAGATTCTGGAGCATTGCTATTATCAAAGTTTGATGGGGTATATATGAGCAAAAACACATTATTTTCAAGCCAAGTGATGGACGATACTTCAACATATTAGTCATTTCTCCTGAGATGTGAGATAATCAAGAAGACTTACCATGATCGCCATCTTTTAAGCCAGGCGGCTTTGGAATTTCTGCTTTAATTTCCCCTTCTGGTGTCATCTGAACAGCACTACCATCGCCGAGCCCAGCAACCAATTGTTTTCCTTTAGTGGACCACGATACACAGCTGACACCACTTTTGAGAATTTGACCATTGGGACCTGACGTGAAGGCGCGGTCCTTGAGGTTTGCCATCATGAGGTTTCCATCAGCAGTCACAACTGCAAGAAGTTCACCTTTATCCCTGGTAGGATTTGGCACGAGAGCTCTCAAAGATTCGCCATTTGTAGGTACTTCAAATGATGTTTGGGTAGATCCGTTAAGTAGGGCATCTACTTCATAAACAGCCAACCCACCGCCCGATTCCGCTGATATGACCAAATAAGCATCGTCCGCCGAAAACGCAAGCTGCGATACCCTCATGGACATGGGAATGCTGAGTTCAGGTTGGAAAGGTTTGAAGTTGCTGCCACTACCAGGTCCCTCAAATGTCTTCTGCACAGATTCGGTTCTCGCAACAACTATAGCATCTGGTGCGGCGGCTGCAAGCAATCCACGACGGGAAGCAATACTCATCAGCGAAGATGTTGGGGGGGGAGGGTTGTCGGCTGGCCATTGTGAGGGAAGTAATCGCACTTTAGATTCGCCTGAGCAGGCTTGAAAACTAAGCGCCTATAGATTTATTAGCTACCGCGATGATGAGATCCATATGCTGGAATAATGTATGTACCGTTGTTTGTATGTCTTCTAGCTCTGGACCTAATTGTGCACTGCGACCTGTTGCACCACCACCAAGACTACCACTGCCTGGGTTACCAAAGCTGAATGCCATGATCTCCAAAGATGCCCCGAGATTCTAAGAGGATTGGCAATTCATTACAGAGCTCGGCGCATAGAGTAAGTATAGCGAATAGTTCTGCAAGAAGTAAGAAGAGGTGAGGAAGAAGAGGCAGAGCTAAATCCAGATCAAAAAGGAAAACAATGGGAATAGTTTCCTTCGCGGAGCTGTATCGAGTATTGAAGATTCGAGATTTTGTGATGGTGATGGGTAAAAGAGATGAATTAAGAGTCAAACTGTTTTATTTTAACTTTCCGCTTCAAAATGAATTACTTGAATTATGAATTATGAATTTATTATTTTATTTAATAATGAACCTCGATTCGCTCTCCGCTCGCGTTTTTGTAAGTCACGTGACAAATCGCGAAAGCACAAGCTCAAGCTCCAGGCGCCCAAGATCCTCGTCAGCGACAGCAACCTGGGATTATCAACGTCCCCGTTTGAAGCTCAGCCAAACAATCATTTCAATCATTTCAACACTTCTACGAATTTACCCAGCTTCCTTTGAAGGTCTACTTTGATCCCGTTCATTTAATACCCAAATTTTACATAGAATCCTGCTCATTGAGCTTTGTTTGATACAATGCCCGGTTTCGACTTCTCCAACCACACTCGCAATGCTGCGTTACATGCCAGAGGTGTTCCATTACCAAAAGCCACAAGCACAGGAACAACAATTGTAGGATGTATCTTCGAAGGAGGTGTAGTTGTGAGTTATATTTATTAATCTGCGACCTAAAAGCAATTTAAACAGCTCCTCTATATTCTGTTTCGAACTTTGATATGAACTATCATGCTAATCAAACCCTACCCAGATCGCAGCAGATACCAGAGCTACCAGTGGACCCATAGTAGCAGATAAGGTACGATCAATATAATATGTCGACGTTGATGCAATACTCATTGGTATTAGAATTGCGAGAAACTCCATTATATCGCTCCTCAGATCTGGTGTGCCGGTGCAGGTACAGCAGCTGATACCGAATTCACAACCGCCCTCATCTCTTCACAACTCGAACTTCACTCGTTATCGACAGGCCGTAAACCTCGAGTCGTTACCTGCATGACCATGCTTAAACAACATTTGTTCAGATACCAAGGTCACATCGGAGCATATCTTGTAGTGGCAGGTGTTGACCCTACAGGTGTTGGATTGTTCACAGTACATGCGCACGGAAGTACAGATAAGTTACCATATGTCACCATGGGAAGTGGTTCGCTTGCTGCGATGTCTGTATTTGAGACGCAATGGAAATCTAAGATGACGGAGGATGAGGCTGTTGAGTTGGCATCAAATGCTATACAAGCTGGTATCTTCAACGATTTGGGCTCCGGATCGAATGTAGATGTGGCAATAATCACAAAAGACAAGACAACATTGAAGAGGGGTTTCGTCAAGCCAAACGAGAGAAGCAAGAAGCAGAAGAGTTATGTCTTCAAGAGAGGAACTACAGCAGTTCTCAACGAAAAGATCATTACGAGGGAGGAGATTAGCAAGTATGTCACAGTACATGAGCTTGAAGGGGAGGCTGCGCTAGGGGAGAAAATGGACATTGATGCTTGAGGATTGAAGGTTGTCTAGGACGGGGTTTCCACTTGTATCAAAAGACTAAATTCAAGGAAAGGCGCATCACAAATATTATGTAGCTCAAGGAGAATGCGTTCACGTTTCTAATGAAAGATATGATGATGGGAGCAAAGGATACATCATTTCTCCACATGATTTTGATATATTGATAGTAATTTTGATATTGCTAAATTGTGGTTGAGATGGAAATGTGCCATTAGGTATTCCTAGTACTTACTTAACTAGACAAAACAAAGAGGAGGCCACTACCCCGCTACATAGTGCTTACATGGCTCAAATCTACCTATCTTCTGGTTTTTTTTAAGTGTCTGGTACGTCTGTAAAATAAATCAACCTCAAATTTATCTCTCAAGAAAGGGTTAACGAGTTGAAAACGACCAATGTTAGACTGACTTATATATATAAAACGAGCGTTTAGTGGTCTAGGCCCGAGGGGAATCTCCGAGTCACGAATATTACTCGAGTAAATCATGGATTACTTCATTGATCCAAATAATAATAATATTCCCAACTCGACGGCGTATACACCTTCATCTATTTCCTCACCTCCTCACAAGCAAACTAGCTCTGTGTCACCAACAGTCCCAGCAACTTCAAATAATGCAGGTACATCAGCGGGATCCACACCACGTATCCGAAGGAGGAATCGTATGATTACTTCATGTCTTGAATGTCGACGACGGAAACTCAAATGTAATAAATCGCAGCCATGCAGTAACTGTCTAAAATTCGCCCGAGATTGTGTGTTTCTTGCACCGGCACTTGATCAAGCAAGTCAACTCAAACTTACCGAGATCAAGGAGAAAGTCGGCTCTTTGGAACGACTATTAGAACGCGATGCAGCGAAGTATTCAAGTCTGTCCACCTCTTCGGCCCAGCGCATGGCAATACCTGATGACGCAGATGATGATTTGCCTCCAAACGAGGATGAAAAGGTACACTCCATATACACACTATTTTATTATAATTAGCTAAATTATCGTAGGATCTGGAGCCGTCACCACTCACATCAGTAGATGCAGCTTATGAGGTTGATGGAGATGATGACGACCTCCTTGATCTAGGAATTCAAATGGGTAAAATGAGAATTACAGAACGAATTGGGGGATTTTTCCGACCCAAGATCAGTCAAGAGGTAATATCCCGTGATTTTACTCTCTCGATCCTTAAAAACATCATTCCTTGCTATCTTTTTGTTTAAGTAGCAGAATGGCTTGCAAGAGAGTGCCATCTTTATAGGTAGCACTTCTCCCCCACTGCATTTCTCTCGCCAATCTCAAACACCAGACTATATTACTACTAAATACTACTTCGAAGTAAAGTTTGACTGAAGCCCCCGCTAACATTATTTATAGCTTGAGTATGCAATAAAAGATCCATATGCTGAGGGGCAGCAGATTGTTCCCATTGACTTTATAACACTCCCGCCCGCTCAAGAATGGTTAAAGCCTGGGCCAGCCTACATTGCTCCTACGTCAGGTTTCTTTTTCGGGCAAGCTGGGCAACCAGCATCCCTTATAGACTTTCTTCCATCTCGACTTGCTGCCGATAGGCTTGTTAAACAATTCTTTATGGCTGTCCATCCTATCACACAAATTTTGCATCGACCATCATTTGAGAAAGAATACGATATTTTTTGGGACGAAGTCTCGTTAGGTATCGAGCCCCCTAATTCTGTGCAGTCTATGGTCTTTGCGGTAATGTTTGCTGGTGTTGTTAGCATGGATTCTTCAGATATTATCCGTGACTTTGGCGTGGCAAAGGCCAGCCTGATTGATAACTTCAGACTCGGAACCGAAACTGCACTGGGCCGGGCTAATTTTCTAAGAACGACTAAGATTGAGACACTTCAGGCCTTTGTCTTATATTTAGTTCGTGTGATCTCTTCCATACTTGTGTGATCTGACTATACTAATGAAGTTACATAGATACCTCTTTGTAGAGCAGAGGTCTCTAGAGCTCATTCCGTACTCGTTGGAGCGGCAATTCGTATGGCTGAATGTATGGGTCTCCATCGAGATGGTGAGAATTACGGTCTGTCACCGTTAGAGACCCATGTACGCCGGCTTATTTGGTATCAGCTATGTTTTCTCGATATTAGAACATGTGAAGCTCAAGGCCCACGGCCTACTATTCGCCGAGATGATTTTGATACAAAATTACCACTAAACGTGGATGACATTGACCTACATGCTACTGGTAAACCTCCCCAGATCGCAGATCGTTGGACAGACGCCACCTTTTCAATAATAAGATTCGAGATAAATGAAATGTATAGGATAATTTGGGTAGACAGACCTCGAATTCAAATGCGAAAAATCAGTCTCACGGCTGTTCTTAGCAAGATCGAGACATTTCGAAAAAATATGACCAAATATGACAAGCTGATGGATGATCGAGTCCCCATTCAAAAGTGCGCAAAGATTGTTAAGTCTCTCCTGATTTCTCGAATGCATGTTATGCTGCTTCATAGCTATCACAATTCTACGCATCATCGTATGCCCGACCGTTTACGAAACATCATGATTACATCCGGTCTTCAGTCTATGGAGAATGCAATAGCTTTGGAGACAGTACCGGAGGTTCGAAATTGGGAATGGTATTGTGGGGCGTTTCAACAATATCATACAGCCTTTCTTCTTCTCATGGAAGTATATATTCATCCTCATAGAAAGGAGGCAGATCAAATTTGGTCTTGTGTCGACTATGTCTTCGAATGCGACCCCTTTCAGCCGCGACTTGCCAAAGCAAGAAAGATCCTTTCCGAATTGCAACAGAAGACGGCTGTATATCAAAGCATGAGAGGTATGCGCGCACCGATGACTATGAACAAGCTTGTTGCTCATGCCCAGCGACCCCCCAAGCCAAATCCAGAAGAAGGCCACGCAAATTCAGCAGGTCTAGTGCCTAATCTTGAAATACCTTCCATTGGGAAAATGCCATTATCGGACTCGGATACGATACTTTCTCTGGTTTCAAATTCTGAACCTTTCGAGATTTATCCACTTGGACCGATTAGTGAAATGAGCAGTCCAGCTATCACAATGGGGCAGCAGACAATCTTTCAGTCACCAAGTGTTAGCGATGATGTTATGGCTGATATAGATTGGGTATGTGTTTCACCAAATATATATCATGTTTTCTACTAATTAGAAGATAGGAAGCATTTGATGCGCTATTCCCACCTGATCAACAAACAGAGCTCGATGCTTCAAATTTCTCTTTCCCAAGTACAGGAATTGGGTTTTGATTCTGGTGTAATTTAAGGATATCTTGAATTTCATCTCTAATAGCGCTACGTTTTTTTACTTTCTGGAAACTGTACATTATATCTATTGAGCTCTGATATCTGACTTCATATATATGTCAAGATCTCATTGCCCGCCCAATTAGTCCTTCTTGTTCATTAAGAAGGGTGGGAGGGTTGAATAGCTAATAATCCCGAGTCTACATAACAAATAGCAACATTCATTTTTCGCACAAAGCATTACTTCAATGTAATAAAGTTTTTGTATTACGAGTTACAAATATTAATTACCTATTAAATCAACGACCTATAGCTACTCCAGTTCAGCTACCTAACCTACCCAATGCCCCGCATCCCATCATCGCACCCCCTTGGCCAACAGACCCCAACAACCCCAGCAAACTTGAGCGAACCGGCGAATTCGCCATATCTATATAAGAATCACGCAATTGACCACACAGAGTAGATCTACAAATGAAAACTTGAACTTCAACTACCGTCATCATATTCATCATATTCATCATATTCATCATATTCATCATATTCATCATATTCATCATATTCATCATATCAAAAGGATCCATTATTGACTTACGCAATATTCAAATAAGAAGATATCATTATTACCCAAGTTTCCTTTCCACCCTTCTTCTCTTCCTTCTCTTCCTACTCTTCTATAACATTTCGTGATTTTGATACCATTGAATAACTTCACTTATTCCATTCCCTTTTTACACTTGAAACTGCAAAAAAATATGGCACCTTCACTTCTTGATACTCAGTCTACAGCACCCCATCAACTTTCCTCTCCATCTCAAAAATCCATTGATCGTAAGGTCTTCCCAGATGGCATCAAAACTTCGGGTCAACATCCACCACTCTATGATCAATTGAGACCATACTCTGATTTCCCAAAAGAAATCACCGGAGAGACAGTATGGAAAGCAGAAGATTATATCAATAACCCAGAACGATGGGTTCATATTCTCAATGAGGAGGAAATCGCAGAACTCAGTGCTGTCGCAGATAAGTTCATCGAGGATAAGATCCCGTTGACGGGTATTTCAAAGGTATGTTGTGTAACATTTGAGTGTTACTCCAGTACGAATCAAGTAATTGCCTGACTAATTCAATGAAGGATACTTTCCGTCTCCAAAAACTCTCGACTTTATTGGCATCAATTCGAAGCGAAATTCTAAGTGGAAAGGGCTTTATCCTCTTCAAAGGCTTTCCAGTCGAGAAATGGGGAAACCATAAATCTGCCGTTGCATATATGGGATTAGGAACATACCTTGGATACTTCGTTAGTCAAAATGGTCGAGGTCACGTTCTTGGACATGTTAAGGATCTTGGCGAGGATTCAACACAGATTGATAAAGTTAGAATTTATAGAACAAATGCCCGGTTAGTCTATATAAATACCCTTTTCGTGTTGCAATCAAAAGCTAACAATATTAGACAATTCTTCCACGCCGATGATTCAGATATCGTTGGCCTCTTGTGCATTGCCCGAGCACTCGAAGGCGGAGAGTCCGACATCGTTTCTTCTCACCACGTCTGGAATACTTTGCAAAAAGAACGTCCCGATGTAGCAGAAACACTTACCAAACCTATCTGGTACTTTGACCGCAAGGGAGAAGTCAGTGTTGGTGAAGAACCATACATTAAGACCTCCGTCTTCTATCTTGAGACCGGCGCTAATGGTCGAGTATATTCGAAATGGGATCCATATTACGTGAAGTCTCTCACTAGATTCTCAGACGCAGGGACCATTCCACCTTTGTCGCCTGAACAAGTTGAAGCGGCTAAGGTCTTGGAAGAGACTTGTCATCGATTGAGGTTGCATATGATTCTTGAGATTGGCGATATCCAATTCTTGAGCAACGAACATGTGCTTCATGCTCGTACCGAATATAGAGATCATGCACCACCAGCACCCAGAAGACATCTGATGAGATTATGGTTGGCAACACCAGAGAGCGAGGGCGGATGGAAGTTACCTTTCAATGACTCGGCGGAGAAGAAGAGAGGTGGTATTCAGGTCAATGATCAAGCACCTGTTGCACCACTAGATGCAGAATAATTTTTGGTGTTTACCAATATTGTTAGATATTATAGATCGGATAGTGTCATCGATGACCCAAATAAAAAGCTCGAACAATACAAAATCAATGTTTGAACGAGTTTCGAACAATGATATTTCATTCTTTGACTTCATTTTGAAAGTTTCAATGCTCAAATGTGTTCGATTCATCGAATATGCATAACAAATCACCGTCTAGAGAAGTTTAGTTTCCCAGACTCTGACTTTGACAATGAAGTTCTGTGACTTACCATAGGTATTATTTCCCACTCCCTCTCCATCAACATTCTCATGCTCACCCCTCCTCACATAACAACACAAAGCTTAATATCATCACTCCTCTCAACCTTCTTCTTCTCCTTTTCTCTCCTCCTTGGTTCTGGCGTCAAATCAGGCGGTCCAAACCACTATTCCCACCATATTAGTTTGTTTTTACCTCCATCACTTGATTCATTTCATCACCACTTTCACCCCTCTCTCCCCCCCTCCCACACTCCACTAAAAAATTAAACTCACCGATCCCCCCGTCCTAACCTCCTCCACCATCTTCACCAAATTCATATCATAGGAACCCCCATAATCATGTTTCGGACACCCTTTCCTCTTCACCCTTATAATATTCGGACCTTCGATTCTTAGAGCATTGGAGGCAAAGACTGGGCATGTGAGGAGACCGGCGCCCGAGGAGCAGGGTTGTGCAATTTGTATCCATTGGCATGGTTGGTGCTGGTGCTTGAGGTTGCTTTTGTTGGAATGGTGGTTGTGGTGGTGGTGGTGATGATGTTGATGTTGGTGGCAGGTGGAGGATTGGTGGAAGGTGTATTTGCACATGGTGATGTGGGAGGTAGGTGAATGGTGGATGATTTGGGTGCGGGTTGTGACTTGTGGTGACGGAGTGGAAGTTAATAGGTAACTTTCTCTTACTCAGAGATGTGATTTTGAAAACGATGTTGGGAAGTGTGATTTCGAAGGAGATGGAAAATGTATACTTGAACTGCCGGAGTACAAAACCATATTCGCAAACCTCTTTCCCATTGCGATGATTCACATAGAGGTATATGAAAAGTGAATGATAGGAATTGATATTAATCTTCAAATCACAACTCTTCAGATGAGAACCATCAATTATGTATATATTTCACATCATTCATCGAGAGCAACGCTGGTCCTCCAATGCCATATTATCCCATCCCAAACTCCACACATCCCATGTATGAATATTTACATACAGTATATGCCCGATCATTCGTACCTTCATAACTGTTCAGGCCCCGGATCCTCGCCACTTTCCTCTGATTGTTTCTTTCGTATCGCTTGCATGAGCTCATATAATTGTCCCAATTGTTGATCTAAACTCCCATTAGCCTTCCCTTTCACCCCTATAGAATAAGACACATACCACTCATCTTATCAATCTTCCCCTTATCCATGCGTTCCCCGATCCAACTTTCCCCCTCAAGCTTCTGTGCATAAAATTGCCATTCCGTCAAGAAGCCAATCTACTCTCAATTAACTATCATCCATTTCATCCCTTTTCCAGAGCACCAAACTCACAATATGAACCGGATTTTCCACCTCCCTATGCGCTCTAAACTCATTCTTAATATACTCATCCCCGATCAACCTCATCTCCCTCGACAAATGTTTCCTATGCGCCCTAAACAATCGTCTATACAATGGAATTGGAGGCAATAAAGCCATAGGCGTAGGTCTAAACCCTTTTCCAGTACCTGCCGCCGAAGGAGTCGCATACAATAATCGTGGCGAGAGCTTCATTTTGTAGTGTAGTTGTGGGTTGGGAAATCTGGGGAAAGAAGTAATGTGAAGTCATTGATGGATCTATGAGGAATTTCGGCAATCCATTTCCCCGCCAAAATATCATTCATCAGCCTTGTGCTCATTTCACATCTGCAACCCAAATTTTGTTGTATATCGAAGGCATTTTTGAAATCTGGGGCTTTTGGAAGAAGTATAATTTTTATTACATGTTTAAAAAGAGGAAGCTTCTGCGATCTCGAAAAAAACTATTCCGGTGATTTGGAAAGAGAATCGGTTGAACAGGAGCTCGGGGCGTTTCGAGCTTTTTGGAACTTCTTTCGTTTACTTTGTGCAGCCTTCTCTTATTCACTTGTACGCACTCTGTTGCGCCAACAAGGTGAGAATGCTTCCAACTCCAGATACCTCGCATGTATCTTTCGATCGAATATACGAACCTGCCGAAGATTCCTTCCTACTCCTCGATACTCTATCCTCTCCAAGCGAAAAAGAATTTCTCAGTCAACGATTCCATCGAAACGAACAAACTTCAATATCATCCTCTCCGTTTGTGGTAGAGATTGGCACCGGATCTGGAGTCGTTCTCTCTTTCGTGCACGCACATGCAGAAATTATATTTGGAAGAGCGGATATTCTTACAGCGGGCGTGGATGTAAATCGATATGCATGCGAAGCTACGCTGGAAACAGTGAGGGTAGCGGAGAAGGAACAAAGTTCACAGAATATATCACACGGGTCATATTTAGGAAATGTGGTGGGAAATTTGGGAACCTGTTTGAAGCCTGGGATTGTAGATGTACTGATCTTCAATCCACCATATGTGCCAAGTCCGGATGTGCCTATACCAGAGCTGTCTGGAGCTGGAAATAAGGATGGAACATTGACATATGAAGGGGATTCGAAATTACTGGCTTTATCGTATGCAGGTGGAATAGATGGTATGGAAATCACAGATCAATTGATCGATGCATTGCCAGAGGTCTTGAATAAGGAGAGGGGTTGCGCCTATATCTTGCTCTGCGCGCAGAATAAACCCGAAGATGTCAAACAACGAATACGGGGCTTTGGGGATGATTGGAAAGCGGAAACTGTCGGTAATAGTGGGAAAGTCGGGGGATGGGAAAAATTGCAAATTGTTAGGATTTGGCGCATGCCACCTAATGCCTCCTGAATTCAACGTAACCAGCACTCCTCAATAGCGTTGTGATGCAGGAAAGAAAGCTCGTTTGTGTGTTTCAAAGCCCATGGACGAATCGTCCCTTTGCTCGTTCGTAAGTGATCGATTTAGCTGCTTTTCATATGCCACTCAAAACGCCAATAATCCCATAAGCTGTGTCACGCATGGCACTCTCTCCTGGTCAGTCCCAGCTATCTAGCCAAGTAGCGCTAACTTTCTCAATATAACTTTCCTCCTTCCGCGTTTTTGTCCGTCGCCATTAACCCGTATAATGATCATCGAATCTCCCAGCCACCCATTCTACCCAATCTTTAGAATCCTCTTCCACCGCCTCGGCCCCGTCCTCCTCTGAACCCACCACCACCTCCTCTACCTCTTCCTCCACCTCGTCCACCACGGGGTCCGCCTCTACCACCTCTATCGGTAGTAGTACCTGTAGCTTCCTTTCTCGCCTTGTTCTTTGGCTTTGGTGCATCGTCTATCAACAATGTATCGAGTGGTAACGAATCGGGCAGAATGTAATAACGGATTGTGGAGCCTCTTAGATTGATGGTATCGAGTGAGAGAGATGTGCCATTCTTAGGGGTCATCTTGACGGTGCGGAGAGCGGTATTCATTTGTGGGGAGACGGAAGTTATGGTACCATGGATGATTGTGCCTGTCGTATGTATGTTAATGGGCTGTTCTTGAAAGTGAAGAGTAAGGGACAAGTAGATAATTTGTTTACCATTTTTAAGTTCAATTGTGACCGTTTCGTTCGCACATTTCATGAGAAACCTACCATGGAAGGAGAAAGTCAGTCAGGAGATTCAGATGGGAGCCTTGAGAGAGAATTTGAGCTCAGCGCGTGCCATTCAAAGGCCTTGTGGTATTGGGGAAAAGCTTACCTGACGAGCTTCATGATGCCGGTTTTCTTGTTGATGTAGATTGGGTTCGGGGAGTAGATGTGGTGGTTGAGGGTGGATCGTGAGGCTGATTGATGCGCCTGTACACAAATAAAGTATTTGAAGCTTTTATCGCGAGTTGTCGAAATCGCGTTTTGTGCCTGAAATATGAGGCAACAAACACTTTTGAAGCTCGAATTTGAGGGGAGCAAGTGAAATGAAGGGGGAAATATCAAGTTTGCAGAAAGTGGACGAATAAGTTTTATTGTAATATGCCTTGGGGTTTATTTTCTTGTATAAGAAAAAAAAGTGTCAAAATTTGTACTGCCAGCAACACCAAAATCCATGATCATCTAAAGGTCCGGGTATTTCCTCGAGCTTCCCACAGTCACAAAGCACCCTTCCAACAATCAGCTCGCGCCAGCGACGTTTATTTGTCCTTCTCGTTCTCACTAACTTTCTCCCATTCATCCTCCGTACTAGGCTCACTCTTGTTGCCTCCTCCAATAGAATGCGATCTACTCTTCAACTCCCCTTTCACTTCCAACACCTCGACCTCCTTACTCCCGGGCGGGCCCTCCTCATCGACGACAGTCTCTGCATCCGTATCACTACTATCTCCTCCAGCTCCTCCAGCTCCCCCTTCTGTCTTTTTCCGTTCTTCCTCTTCCTCTTTCACCCTCTGCAACTCCACCGCGAACCAATTTATAGCCCACCATAACCCGCCACAAAGGATCGAAAGAATCACGAAATGGAGGCTGTACGTAGCGACCAAAAGGAGGAAGAAAATGAGCTGTAGAGCTGCAAATGTGACGTTGGTCGCAACAAGAAGGACGGGAGTGGGACCGGGTGTGAAGATGGATTCCCAGAGGGATACAAAGAATTCTCCTGCCATGACGACTTGGATATTTGTATCTCTGCTTCTGATTTCTCCTATTTTAACACTACTATAGTAGTTTTCGCAGCTCGCAGTAGCGATGATGTATTTGATGAAGATGACTCGAGATAGGTATCTTTCCGAAAAGACTTATATGTGGTGAAGAAGAGGAGATACTAGGTAGATGGTAGATACTAGATACTAGATACTAGATAATAGATAATAAAGTGATTAGTGGGATGGCATTCATTCATTTATACTTTAAATACCCCTCCCTCACCCTTACGGCTTCAGAAAAAATGACGCACACCTTGTTGTTGTTGTTGTAGTAGTTGTTGTACACCTTTGATGGAACTTTTTCACGACCACGTATCTTATTAAAGATTTTACTATTTGAAGGAAGCTTTGAAAGGGACAGATTTATGATATTTTGCAAAGTTAATGTATGTTGTATGTTGTATGTTATGAAGAAAAAGAAGAAGAAAAGGAAAGGGAAAAGGAACAGAATTCAGAAGCTTGAACAACGCGACGCCCCCTCTCTTTTGCCTATGAATCTCGGCTCCAAAAAGACACAACGCATCAGCTTGAATATGCGATTGAGGTTTGAAGGATAAAGAGAATGAGTACGTAGTAATGAAGAATGAGGAATGAAGAATGAGGAATGAGGAATGAGGAATGAGGAATCAGATTCTATATAAGTATCATGTATCGTTCAAACAACCTTTGAGGATAATTGATAATAATACATGTGATTAGTTAGTAGTTAGTACATACCAGTACTACTTTCTCGATATAAATTATAAGTTCCAAATTTGATGAATTTTTCATATTTGATGCATATGTTGTTATATATTATATATATACTCGAGTATATATATCACATATATTATACATGTCACACAGCATGAATAAATAGAAGCATCTTAATAAGTTAATCGATATTTGTGCTACTCATTATACGTACCTAGCTAACGCGTGCGCTAACTGGTGTTATTAGATTTACATTTTACTACTACTACTTTGTACAACCTTTCCATTTCATCATTAGACCAACAATCCAGCAAGCAATTGTATGAATACCTACCTACCTACCTACTTATCTCGAGTTTAACCATCTTACTTTAGCCCTAAGTAATATAGGTAATCTATCTTCTATCTCATGTCAGTCAGCATATATTCAAACGCGTCCTCCCGAAAGAGATTGAGCACATCAAGGCAGCATCAAATTTATTTCTATTACAACTTGGTCTTTTCATATTCAAAGTCAAAGTCTTAGTGGACTCACTTGTATAGCAGGATTTTCAAAGATTGTATTCAAATTCTTATCATGCATGCAAAGCACTCGAGTATCTGCTGCCCGCACAATCTGACATCAATGCTACACAAGAGTCGTTCATATTCTTGGCGCCAAGTAGAACGACCTCAAACCGCTAGTCCCCCCTTTTCACCCCGGATAACCTCATTCTTCTCGACTATTCTAATGGATCCAGAAGAGGTAGAGCTAATAGATCCTCGGGGCATATGTTTGGAGATGGATACGGCATCAAAGACAGTTTTGCTCCGTATGAAGATTTGATCGACCTCTTCCAGATGACGGCCATTGGTTTCTGGAAAGAAAAGGTATACACCTGTTACCAAGATTAGCACTGAATACCCCCTCCCTATCCGGCTATCAATTCAATGGGTACTCACCGGGAAGTATGAGGAAGAAGTTGATACATGCAAATACAATGTAGTATCTCCATCCTATGGTTGCGAATCCTACTGGTGTTATCTCAGCGACAATGAAATTGAAAATCCATGCACTTCCTACAACCTTGGATTAGCAAAGACGCAAAAAGAGGCACTTCTGTCATAGACATACCTGTTGACATGGCGGTGATTGGAACTCTGACGCTCAACGGTGCAATCTCCGAAGCATAGAGGAAAGTCAGTCCCAGAAATCCAGTAGGAAAGAACAACGAGAACATGAAGATGAAAACTGCAGCGACGATCACACATGAAGTATTGTTTATCTGCGAAGAAGTCCCCGCAATAATCGCCATGCAAGATCCCATTCCAAAGGCTGCAAACATCATCAACTTTCTTCTTCCAAAACGGTCAACTGTCAGAACTCCTATCGGTGAACAAAAAGTTTGCCATGTAAAGACACAAGCACTTAGAATGCCAGATATCTCTGCTGATAGTCCCAGGTCTGTCTCGAAGATTGTAGCTTGATAGAAAGCGAGGGCGTTGATTCCGCTCAATTGTTGAAACATTTGGCCGCATACTGCGAGACAAGCTCTATGGAAAAGACGCTCGTCGCCCATGCGGAAAATATCACGGAATGAACCTTTACCGGTGATCATAAGGCCTTCTTCAATCTCTGCTATATCGGTCTGTACTCGAACTGAGTCTATGGGCTTATCATCTAACGCGGATAAAACCTCCCGTGCTTCTTCTATACGCCCTTTCTTGACCAACCAACGGGGGGATTCTGGCATGTGTGGTGTGGTGATCAGCACGATACTGGACCATAAGATGGAGAGAGCTAGTGGAAATCGCCAAGTGACTCCTCCGGCGGCATGAGACATTCCAAAGTTCACCCACTGATTCAAGTCAGTTTCTGTTGCTTCTTTGGACCATGGTGGTTAAGGAGTAGTATAACTGCAGCGAAAAATAGAAAAGGGTGACCAACAGCAGCAGTTGCCAGTCCTGCACTGATAAACACGCCTTCAAGAAGCACCACGGAACCACGATGTTGCGCGTTAGAACATTCGGATTGCCAATTTGGAGCGGTTGCTGTTAAAGCACCAAAACCTATGCCAGAAATAAGGCGCCCGACAATTAATTGACCGAGGGAATAAGATGAAGATTGAAGGATAGCCCCAACTATATTGATAGCTGCTCCAAGCATGATCGTTCGTTTGCGACCCAAGGTATCACCGATTCTTATACATGACAAGGCACCAAGAAAGCATCCGAGGGCATAGAGAGCAACGACAGTCCCCTTGGAAGAGTTAACGAGCGACACCGTGGAGGTGCGAGGAACATTTGTTTCAACTGACCTGCAATTTAGAGTTATGGGTTTTCTGGGCACCCGTGACATTGAGAGTGTCGAGCTGTGGGAAAGTTTCTATCCAGGCGCGCAGACTAAGCAGTCCACCAGCCACCTATAGTACTCAGTATTGCTAGATCTTGTTCTGGAACCGTACTGTTCCCAATGATGAGTGCCAGTACTTACTGCATTGTTGTACCCAAACCTACAAAGTAGTGATGTTAGCAAAGGCACTGTTGGTTTTCTTTCCACGGGGGTTTTACAGGATGTAACCAGGCATGATGACAGCCCATATCATTGCGCGATGCAGCGCCTGACCTCGAAGACCCAAGAACTTTGCCATGTTTTTCGACAATGATAGGCAATATAGATTATACAATCAAGCGAATGCGCCTTCAGGTAAGAATAGTGTGGGTAAGAAAAGTGTTTAGGTAGGTAGGTCGACAATTTTCTAATTCTTCTCCTGGCTTGAAAGATACTTTATATTTATACTCCAGATGGCTTCGGCCCTTCCTAAATGGTCCTGTTTCATGATAACAGTCCTTCACCGTCGCTTCATTTATTATATGCTACTGCTGTTTTTAGGATAGTTACGTAGTATCCTGATCGGCGTATGTATATCCAGAAGAAGACATTCACATTCAAGTTCACACATTTAAATAACTCATTAACATGGAAGTGCTTCTTTCTAGTGCTTCGAGTCTTATCACAGTGGTATTATGAAGGATTACGAGGAGTTCTTTCTATCACAGTGTGCAGGTTGACGCAGACCCCGCACCTTCCATTTTGAGGTATATTTATAACGAGTTTGAAGTACACCACCACCAGACCCCTTCTCGCTAATCACAGATAACATATTTGGAATTCATCAAACCAATAAAGTTGACACTATTCGAAATTATGAATTTGGAAGAATATGCATATCACCAAATCTAAGACATGTCACATTAGACATAAATAAACGACTACCAGGCTTGCGGGATCCATTTTTGATAATTGCTCCCCACCCGTTAACGCGGGTCGGATGTTCCCGCATGAGGAATGTCACTTGGCCGCTATTGTCAAGGGCACGCATCTTATATGCATGCAACCTTTGATAACGGAACTATTCTTCCATCTACCTAAAGCTAACTCTTAAACCAACGACCTCAATGCATCCAGCCATTCTATTTTATAAGACACTTCACATTTCACTCTTCACTCAATCTAACTCCAAATCTTGTATATTCTGCATTCATCGGCGTTTGGATTTTGTGTTACACTCACCGAATATCGGATTTGTTCGACAAGTGATCAAAAAGTACCTTGCTTTTTTCTCTATGTCCGAAACATCTCCGCCGCTGTTACGAGTATATTAATATCTTATCAAAATGGCTACAGCATATCTGGCATCTTGGGCACATGGTCTGAAATATTCCGATTTACCACCTGAGGTTGTCTGAGCTGCTGTGCGAAGCTTTTATAACTGGGCCGGATGTGCTATTGGTGGAAGTAACCATCCAGCAACTACTATAGCTGTAAGTTTGCATCTCTAGCCTCCATGTATCCATTATGCTGAATCTCTACGAAAGTATACTTCTCTATCTCCATTCTTTGGTACTCCCTCGGCGTCGTTACTTGGCCACAAAGGAACTCGTCGTGTTGATGCACAGCATGCAGCGTTACTGAATGGGATAGCATCTCACGTGCACGATTACGATGATACACATCTTGATACAATCATCCACCCTACTGGTCCAGTAGCTAGTGCGCTTCTCGCAGTTGCAGAATGAAAAGGTGGATACTCAGGAAAAGAATTTCTACTTGCCTTGATAGTTGGTATCGAAGCAGAATGTAAAGTAGGTCTAGCAGTCTGGCCAGAACATTACGATGTAGGATGGCACATTACTTCCACGACAGGTTCCATCGGAGCTGCTGCAGCCGTTGCGAAACTACTAAATCTTCCCATTGATCAGACTACGCATGCATTGGGAATCGCTGCAACACAAGTTGTTGGCCTGAGGGAAATGTTTGGATCGCACACTAAATCCTTTCATCCCGGCCGTGCAGCGCAAAACGGTCTTATGGCTGTGGTTTTGGCTCAGGGAGGTTACACGAGTAGCGAACAAGTTCTAGAAGCTAAGAGAGGTTGGGCAAATGTTGTGGGTGTTACCAAGACAGGTGTTGGAGAAAGTCTAGCGAAATGGTTGGGAACTAATGACGTAAGTGAACAGTCATTTGGTTTGCCTACGACAGAACGCCCTGGAAGGTGGGAAATTCTAAGAAATAGTTTCAAACCATTCCCATGTGGGATTGTGATTCATCCTATTATCGACGCTTGCTCACAGCTTCATCATGACTTGTGGGGTGATGAGTTCAGTAGTAAGGATATCAAAACTATCCGCGCAATTGTGCATCCACTTGTGCTAGAACTTACTGGTAAAAAGGAACCCAAAGATGGATTGGAAGGTAAATTCAGTGTCTATCATGGAGCTGCAATAGGCCTTCTATATGGAAAGGGAACTCCGAGTCAATACGAGGACCATGTGGTTCAAAGCGAAGAAGTCATTTCCATCCGCGATAAAGTCGATGCTGTAGCTGATAATAGTCTGGGGGCCGACGAAACAATAATAACAATAGTATGGAAGAATGGAAAAGAACTTGAAAAACATGTTAAACATGCCGTTGGAAGTTTGGAGGTACCAATGGATGATAAAATGTTACAGCAGAAGTTTGAAGACCAATGCATTGGTATTCTAGGCAAGTCTGTGAAGGAGGCGAGTGACGCTTGTTGGAACATCGAGAATGCCAATGACGTTGCAGATATTGCCAGACTCATCTGATTTGAATACTAGAAGAAAAGTGCGAGACGATTGAAAGGATTTCGAGCTCCCTATTACGAATCATGAAACATCAAATCGCCTTTGACTGTATTTTCACATTGTCCATTATTCTCGAATCTAAAGGCAAGGTCTCGAACTCGATTTCTTCGTATGATAGATGGTTTGCACTGTAACAAAGCATCGTCGAATTGTTCTCGAAATTTCATTGAGTTCCCCAGTTGTGTTTGGCTCTGTATGTAAAACCACTTCTACATGCCCCAATCTCACCAAAACTTTAGTTCATCACACACCTACGCATACTCATCAGAAATGTCATCCTCGACAACCAAAAATGTACAAAACAATACTCCCCTTTCCTCATCCGGAGCAGAAACAAATAACACCTTGTCTGCTCGAGCCCAGGCACCCCCATCCAATAAAATCTTCAGTCACCACCCCAACACGAATTCCATCGACAAAGGCACGCAGCACGAACCCCAACTCATCCACGCAGAGGAAGTTGCGTGGGGTCAATTCCCGGAAAGAGACCGTATAATTGCCCAATTATATGCTACGGAAAAACAACGAGTTCACGTTGAACAACGTGCTGTTGATTTGAAAGAGGAACTCGACAAAGAGAGGGAGAAGAATGAGGGACTTCGGGCTGAGCTAGCTGAAGCTAGGAAACATTCTATTAAGCTACCAGGAGACTTACAGGAAAAATTCGCTGTTGTAATCAGGAACAATGAGCTCCTCTTGGTTAAATCGGAGATAGCTAAGAGGTATTGTGAACAGCTGGAAGCACTTGCCAGGGGTCGACCAGTCGTGGATGAGTAGTGTCATGGTGATAAGTTGGCGGATGGGTAAAATGATTTATTAAGGAAATGACTCCCTTCCTAGTCAATATGGACTGGCTAGTGATTTGAGTTAGCTGAGAAAATTCACTGAATTTTCGCTGATGTATGGGATATGATGGTAGAATATCTGACTTCTGAACGTCGTTAGTATGCAGTATAATATTGGCATTATGACTCAACTTAATCAGACAAGTCACAATATTCAAAGACTCCCGTGAAGTGATATGTGTACGGCAAAGATATGTATTGAGCACATTCAAAATAACTACCGCACGATGTCTCATCGTCTATGTCCTTTTAAATATCACTCTCTCACTATAATAAGGTAGCATCCCCCATCTCCAGACTTCAAGGCCGGAAAATCCCAAGAAACAAAAACCAAATCACAATCACCCACACAACCAATCAAACCCTCTACGATAACGCATCCCCAAGCCCACAACAACAAAACAATATGCCACCAAGACCTATCGTCGGCGTAGGAGTATTCCTCCTGCACCCCACGCACCCATCTTTCACCCCCTCAAACCCCACCTTCCTCATGGGCCAACGCATGGGTTCGCACGGCGCAGGTACATGGGCACATCCTGGTGGCCATCTCGAATTCGGCGAGAGTTTTGAAGAATGTGCTATGAGGGAAGTGAGAGAGGAGACGGGGATAGTGTTGCGGAAGGAGGATGTAAGGGTTTGGACGGTGGGGAATAGTGTTATGAAGGTGGGGGAGGGGGAGAAACATTATGTGACGGTTTGGGTGGTGGGGAGGTGGGATGGGAGCGGCGAGGGGCCCAGAAATTTGGAGAGGGATAAGTGTAAGGGGTGGGAGTGGGTCGAGTGGGAGG